>JALLPE010001831.1:0-10847 GCA_036940025.1 Conticribra weissflogii
GGAACAAAAGGTTTCTTGTCTCACTTTACACATATTATTGAATAAAGCCATCAACAATATAAGTTTTATCATGTACAATAATCTCTACAAAAAAAAGTATTGTTCCCCTAAGCATGAACATAATATACCGTAATAGAGATAAAAATTTACTTCATCTTTCATAGATACAAATATTATGTTCTTATCACATCAAAATATATCAAGTACCATATGATAATATCGAACAATGTATTTCATCTAATATTTTTTATTTAATATTATGAAAACAAAACTTTTGAATTCTCCGTCCATCTCTTTTTGTGCATATTTTTTCCCTCCTCTTCCATAATCGCCCTCGGCGATGGCGATTTCAATGACCAGCCGATTCCAAAAGTAGATACCGCCGTTTCTAATTTTCAAATTCCAATTGCAAGACCTCGATATTACATTTATTTACTTACCCCAAAACAACACCTCATAAATCATTCAGTATTCAGTGATTTTGAGTTGCTAAGGATACTTCAAAATATTGTACAAATCAGACAATCACAATCCCAACTGTCCTACTAATGAAACAAAAAAAGAATCAAATTGTGATTCGGTAAACTTACTTTCCTTCTACTTGCTTCAAACCATCCAAGATGCCCCGTTTACGATCACTATCCTCGCTTTCTTTCTCGAGCAGCGGTAACGGTAATCGATCCAGAGAAGGAACTCCTAATGTGAGCTGGCGTAAGTCCGAATTAGGAATTCCGATTTTGATCAAGCACGGCACCTCCAGTCAATTTTCAGGCAGAGATGGAATCAACTTCTTCATTCCACTCCACACAAGACAAGAATTCGATCATGCCAAGTGTGCAGTGGACAAATTGGTAGAGGGTTCAAGTTTTTTTCCTATCGAGGCATCAAGTGAAGATTGGTTTGGTTCCGATGAATTGTTAAATAGCAAGGGCTTCTCTTCGTCTTATCCT
This sequence comes from Conticribra weissflogii, assembly GCA_036940025.1. Classification (NCBI taxonomy): domain Eukaryota; phylum Bacillariophyta; class Thalassiosirophyceae; order Thalassiosirales; family Thalassiosiraceae; genus Conticribra; species Conticribra weissflogii. The sequence goes on from JALLPE010001831.1 coordinate 951, forward strand.
GCAGCGGGTGTTGTCGAGGAGGGGCGTCATCATGATGTATCACCCAGGCAAAGACGAAGTCGAGTCCCTACGATTCATGAAAAAGACATCATCGCCGGATCGCTTTTGGGAAGCGGTGGATTTTGTGAAGTACGAACTGCTCAGGTTTTCAACCCGAAGCCAAACCAACTCAAACCGTTTTCGCTGTCTGAAGTGTCGACCTCGAGTAAAAATGACGAATTCATTCGAGAAATTGCGAAAGAGTTACTACGCCCAACAATCCACAATTCCGAGATTGAATCAAAGACCGCGACTGATGAGACAAACGAGAAAAATATCAGCAATAGCAATAGCGACAAAAGGAACGACATCGACCATTATCCAACCAAGACCTATGCTCTGAAGTACCTCTCTCCAACAAAGTTTCTATCTAAAAAGGGAAATGATTACTGCCATCCATCCACTGTGAAAAAGGAATTTGAACTTGCCATTGCCGATCTAGTCACAGAAGCTCGCTTCCTATCAATGCTTTCCCATCCCAACATTATTAATTTGCATTACGTCAGCGATGGAAAATTGGAAGACACTTTCAATTGCGGGGAAACAGAAACGTCTTCTCATTATTTGCATCAATATGGATATTTCCTTCTTTTGGATCGGCTGCGAGAAACTCTATCTCATAGAATAAAGAATTCATACATACCGGAAATCCTCCCTGAGAAATCATCTACGTCATTGACGTCGTCGTCTTCAAATGATTCTTCATGGTGGATAAAACTCCTTCCTTCCAAAAGAAAGCGATTCTTGAAGAGTGACGGTGGAAAGAATTCCAAAGTGGTCTCGAAGAGGACAGGCGAACTGGGCCGATGTCAAAGGTTCCGCAATAGCTTCAGCAGCCTGAACAATGGCTTGGCTAAGTGCGGGAATGGCAAACAGTTCAACCCCAAATTTCACCTCGCTAACCGCCTCTCGAGTCTCGTGGGCATCGCGTCGGCACTATCTTACATGCACAAACAAGGAATCATTTCTCGCGACATCAAATCCGATAACATTGGTTTTCAACGTGAATTTCATCCTTTGTGTTCTTGCGGTCGTCGTTGCATCCAGTTGGATGAATGCAGGTGCTACGACGATATTCCCAAGATATTCGACTTCGGCCTGTGCCGAGAGCTCAAGGAGAAACATCGAGTTAAGAACAGCTCGCCAGAAATCGATGGAGATGACCATTCTTCCCACGATGGTGCGGAATCTACTGATACCTTCAAGATTACGGGGCTCACCGGTTCACGACGATGGATGGCACCCGAAGTTGCACTTTCTCTTCCATATAATCAAAAGGCTGATGTCTACTCCTTCGGCCTTGTTCTTTATCACGTGGCCAGTTTAACAGTGCCATTTGATGGATTCTCATCGAGTCAAATCGAGAAAGAGGTCGCCATCGGTGGCCATCGACCGGACACTGCGTTTTCGACTTTTTCAAGGTATTCCTTGTCGTCCGGCAAGAAGAGAGCTGATAGGAATAAGGCACGTTACACCAAGAATTCAAGAAGTGGGCTGGCCAACCACGAAAAGAATATGCAACTGGCATTGCTAACACTTCGAGTGTGGCCCAAGACTCTCAAGTCTTTAGTCGAGGAATGCTGGGATAGAGACATGAGATGCCGTCCTGATATGCATCAAGTGGAAGAACGCTTAAACGAATGTATCGAAGAACTGACGCAAGAAGACGTTTCATTCATTGGTTCCGTGTTAAGAAGAGCTAGTATCCGGAGATCCAGCTGCGGTGGGTCAAATTCGGGCCAATCAAGCCTGTGCTCACTTGGGAACGATGCTGGCGAAGCGTCCGTGATAGTATCGGATGACTTGGATGACTTCGACAAAGACGAATGCGAATGCGAATTCTTCTCAAGAACACCAAGCGACGCTTATTGAGGAGTCATCGTGTAAGTTGCCAAGTATCATCCACTTCTCGACAAGACCTCAAGATGTTAACTACAAAATGGTTGCAATATTCTCTTTCCAAACAGAACAAAATGAATCGAATGGTACTATTCCTTATCATGAGCCATTTCGATGAACGTCGTCGTCGTGAAGACACCATTGTTTGTATCACCAAAACCTCGAAGACTCTCTACAAATGAATAAGGAAATGATGGAACGACTCGGTGCTAGAAGTTTGGTCGACTGAGTCGCCGTGATCAAAACAAGTTATACAGATGAAAGATAGATGTTTTTGGCCAGAATAAGGAATTTTTAATTTACAATTGTGTACTACTCTCTAACAAATTTTGACGTTTTCACGCAACCCTTCGTCGGCTCATGGTTGACGCCATTTTTGATGAACATATTTAACAACATGGCTGACCCTCCTTTCTCATATAGTCATAATTCCTGCACTTGAATATGCCAATACTGTTTAGGGCTTTCTCTTGATGATGGCTGCAGAAACTAAATCACCTTCGCAGGTTAAAAAGATGATTGAAACGAAGTATGCTATATTCAATCAATTTGGTCGACCGAGCACTATCTAATGGTTTTGTTGAGATATTAGGCATGAATTTGATTGAATACAACGGCAGAAAATTTCTAGTCGAAGTTACTCTCCGTCTCTTGGTGCGAACGTTATTATTTAACCCAGAAATCAGTCATTGGCGCGAAGAAACTATTCCAAATTGGCTCTCATTTTTTTTCTCAAGAAAGAGCGAGGTATCAAACTCTACCCATCATGATCATAGCAATGGACATACCCTTCCCCTGTTATGTTTGCAACTGGTTTCAACAAACCAAACGGACCATAGTCATTGAACTCAGTATCCATCATGATTTCATAAAAATCAACTCCAATGGGCGTTGATCCTGTTGCTGGGTCACTGATGTAAAATGTTTGCTGCTCAAAGAGGTTGTCCCAAAATGCATGATATTCAGTCTTGTAAAATAACGACGTGCCGTTGATAACGAAGTCTATGGAGACAAACCAACGACTTCCTGCGTAAATCACTATGATGGATGCATAGAAATCTTCCGTGCTTTCAAACACATCAGTATCTCCGTAAAATTCATCTGTGCCGTTGGAAAGAGTAGAAATGGAGGTGTTCGTGGTAGCATTGTGGCCATCATCTGTTGCAACTTCCTCCGTGTAATCAAGTCCAAACAAGTGAGCTAGTAGGTCGTATGTTGGCTCCCATTGATAAAAAGGTCTCAAATAACTCATCAACATTTTTCCATCGCTTTCGTTCTTGACAATATTCCACTTTTCTGAGTCGTCATCTTTGGTTGACAAGATTACATTCCAAAAATGGCACTAATCGTGAGCCCAATCTTCTCTACAAGTTTCAAGGTCATTGAAATGCGCAACTCACCAATTAAGATTTCGCATGGTTTCTCAAACTGACCTGAAAACGCACGTGTAAATCACAGGGGAATATTCTCTATGAAAATTGCACGTTGAATTAGTTTCGTTCGTCAAATACTCACAATGCTGTCCAAAATACTTCGGAGGAAGATAGAATAATGAAAAATTGTCATAAACAATGAATTTGACCTGGAATGATTATTTGATAGCCAAATTACCTTATCTCCTTCGAAGCATTCACACTTTCCATCAACACATTCACCGTGATCTGCGTCAACAAAAAAGCATGCGATGAACGAGAAGGAACAAAAGCATAAAATTACAAAAATAAAGGGAGTACGCACAATTGCAGTCAGCAGCTTCTTCGCATTCATTGCATGTGATCGAAATTTCACTTCCTTGCTGTAATATCCCGGTCCACACGATCCAATCTTCTTTTGGGACGTCAACCAAATTGTACTCCGACTGAAATATTTTACAGGAAAAAACGAAGGTCATTGCCGTCTGAACATGCTGAATAGATATTAAAGTCGATCACATATGCCAATTAGAGGCTTACAGTTTTCGGAGATCGCAAGAGCCAACTGCAATCAGTCTGCAATAGATTTTTAATAGATAAAGTTATGTTCGTTGAAAATATCAAAAAAATTGTTCAAAACAAAATTGAAATTCTCACATCGGTAGAGTCTCCGCTCTTGACGATGTATCTGTGCGCAAATACCCACGCCTCTTTAGCCCATGTGAAAGAATGGAAAGTCAAATAGTCAATTTCTACTGAATTCGTGTGGTCTACTGCAAAGTTCTCATACACAACCTTGATACGACCTACCTTCATCCTACAAACACAAGATTCATGACGAAAAGAAAGTCAAAGCGATTCTACACTGATCGAAGATTAAGTCTTTGGCATAAACGAAGCATAAATACTACTCATCTCACCTTGCAATACTTAATCTCTGCCCCGATGACTTCCTGATACGGTGTTCCGTCAACTTTGTTCCTTTCCACAAACTTCGGGTAGCCATCATGACTTCCATCCATCTCGTATATCCCATTGAAATAGCTATACACCAGAGGTGCCGTTCTGTTTTGCTGACCTTCTTCGTCAAGAATAATTGCATTTTCCCAAACACTGTCTCCAAAGTTCACGTTTACACTGTTGCATCGAAAGTCTCCACTTTTTTGTTTTTCTCCGATTATAATGACCCCGGTCAATAAAGAAGCTAGATTGATGAAGTAGACTGCTTTTAATAGATGGCGGAAGCCCCTTTTGCGTAGATTTGGATCAATTGCATCTTCTTCCTCATTCGCTCTGATGTTGGTCTTGATATCATGCCAAGCATTCACTTTCATCATTTTATACTCAACTGATGTAGCATTGAATAGCGTTCTCCCAAGTAAATCTTTCTTCGCGACGTCAAAAGCAACATCGTCTAGTTTTTGCACGAACTCTGTCGAAAAAATAAACTCGATTGAGTGAAGGTTGATTCAAAGGTCGCAATTCAATTTCAGTCTCTCAGTAGTACGCACCTAATGCTAGCACGTCGAAAAATATCGTGATAACATCATCCGCTTGAACGATGGTTACGAACAAGTTAAGTAAGAACAGATACCCGAAAGCAATCCGAAGCATGCAGCAGAGAACGAAGCGCGTGTACGATAGGTGGGGATAGCTGTGGTGAAATGACCCTCGAGAGATGGCGCGTAAAAGGATCAAGCCTGTATAAGTATAAATGGAAAACATGGTGCAGATGAGTTTGAATCAACGTTTGCTGTCGTTGCTGTCAAAACAAAATGTGAGTGAAGTTACCTTGGCCAATCTCTTCTTCCATCAAAACACCTGTGGATGAGCCGGGGGCATGAAGTTTCAACAAACAATCTGATCGAAAGAAATTGAATTCTCGTGAAATTATTTCAATCGACTCACCGACGAAAATTCCTATTGCGGATCATTTAGACGATGATGCAGTAGATTGATCAATGCATATAAAAGTATATCAAAATTCATCGAAACTCAATCAGAACGTACCACAAAATTGCGCCCCCCTCACACTAGATCCCACTCCTCCCGGAACGCTCAATAAGTTGCCACGTTGACCTTTGTTCAATTCGTTTAGAAGGACTAATAGCAAGCAAGTTGCAGAAAGGCAGGCGATACCTAAGGAAAATATGAATGGGATGGAGATGATTTTTTCAGTGATAAGAAGTGTGTGTGTGCTTTCTGGAAGGGACATATAGCGGTCGTCATCGTCCTCTTCGTCTTCATCTGGACGTAATTTTTATGGAGATTGATTTCATATTGAGGATGATAAGTGAAAAAAACGAGTGAAGATAGGTGAAATCGGATAATAGAATATTGAATTTGGAAAAATAAAATTATTCATTTCATATGGGAAGATCCAAACCGATCAAAACCCTACAAGCATTCCAACTGGGCCGACCGTGTCAAGACTGCCAGCCTCACCTCCATGGAAAGAATTGGGGGCCTTGTCGTCGTCAAATCCCCCAATTACGCCAGTCATTATAGATTTTCCATTTTGACGCCAAGAATATTCATCTCCCCGCGAGTAATTGGAAGCAGCAACAGCGCCAGAAACAGGTCGCAGTCTGAGCGCGGGAGATATCGACTGGGGCGTCGTGGTCAATGGCGGAGAACTGGGAGAGGAAGCTATTTCCACGGCTCGACGAGCACGGAGATATTCTCGATCTCTTTCATGAAAGGCTCGAATTTCTTCTGGTGTCATGTTCAAGCGATGATGTGAAAAGTAAAATGGAGGATCAAGCAACAAGTCCCTGTTTTGACTCTCGGGAAATTACTATAAACGATCTTCTGTAATTTTTAAGCATTCTTCTACTGGGCCAAAGATTCGCTTGAAGAATTTCTATGAACAAAAGAGTTTACCTATACTGTTCGGACCGAGTTCGATTGTAATAATTGTGCTAAAATAACCTATTATTACATATGGGCTCATTATTGTTGTATTTTTTAGTTTGATAACTTAGCGCATAAAAAATGAAATCAAATGTGTTTTGAATAATGATTTATTATTAGTTCACATGCTAACATAATAATATCCTCAACAAATCAATATCTTGTCTTTATCAGTATCTCTAGGTAGTACCCATGATTTAAGTCGATGCGAGTGGCAGCAAATATTCCTTCGTCCAAATTTCACTTCCTTACATCTGGATTATAGCAATGGAAGTACCCTTGTCCGGTGATATTTGCTTCTGGTTTCAACAAACCAAATGGACCATAATCATCGTACTTTGCATCATGCACTATTTCGTAAAAGTCGACGCCGACGGGGGTTGCTCCAGTCGCAGGATCGCTGATGTATAGAGTTCGCTGTTCAAAAAGTTGATCCCAGAAAGCGTGGTAGTCTTTCTTGTGGATTGTTGACGTTCCGTTCTCTATGAAATCTATTGCTGAAAACCAGCGACTACCGGAAAAAAGAGTATTGACTGTCGCATAAAAATCTCTGGTGTTTTCAAAGAGGGTGAGGTTGGGCAATAAATCGTCATCCATCGAAGTATCATGAGAAGTGGTACTGTTCGAATCGTCACGATCGGAGATTGGAAAAGTTGCATTTGTTGAGTTTGTCGCTGCTACTTGCGATGAATTCAACGTTTCAGTTTCGACAACGAGAGTAGCATTGATTATTTCGGCCAACAGATCATAAGTTGCTTGCCATTCGTACATGGGCCTCAAGTAGGTCATCAAAATCTTCCCGTCATTGATGTTCTTTGAAATGCTCCACATTTCATTGTCGTCGTCTAGCGTTACAATTGGTAAATTTGTTAGAATATTGTCCCTATTCGAGCTTCTGAGGTTTTATCTCGTCTCGATCGTCGAAAAATACACTGCTAACTCACCAATTAAGACTTCGCACGGATCTTCGAATTCGCCTTTACAACAAAAATAATGGCAAACAATTATGATTGAGAAGATTTGAGAAGTCAGGTGATTAGTTCTCGCAGGTGATCATCGTGTTTGCTCAAACTCACAGTGTTGCCCGAAATACTACGACGAGAAAGCATCAAAACGAAACGATATGATTTTCTTTATTGATTTCAATATCCGCAATACATAAACCATAACAAATATACCTTCTCTTCTGGATAGCATTCGCATTTTCCGTTCACACACGCGCCGTGATCTAAATTAAAAACAATACATAATCAGAGAGAAGAAAATGCGACGGTCAAAGTTTCGTAACAAATCAACTTACAATTACAGTCAGCGTCTTTTTCGCACTCATTGCATGTAATAGAGACTTCATTACCCTGCACAATGATTCCAGTCCAAACACTCCAATCTTCTTTGTCAACATCAGCTAAATTGTATACCGCCTGAAAAAATCGCCAACAAAGTTGTTGAATATTAATGTCAAAAATATGGGGAGCACAGCGTTTGGTATAGCTGAAAATGAATGATTTTCTTGGGATTACCGTATCTGGGGATCTCAAGAGCCAACTGCAGTCCGACTTGATGAAAGTCATCGAAGTGAAGAATGGTTAGACCGACAATGCAACAGGCGTGATGAAACATCAATACGATGACTTACATCAGCAGAATCCCCGTGTTTCGCTATGTTCTGGTGCATGAAAACCCAAGCCTCTGAGCGAACAAATCAACCAAGTAAGCCTAAGCATGGAGCGCTCCTTATCATCTGACCTGGTGAGGAATGACTCACCTTCATCCTATCGTTGCAGCATTTAGAAGTGAACATTCAATGAGTATGGACAGGCGGCAGAAGAATTTAAAGGAGAGCTTGCACTTGCCTTGCAGTATTTTATCTCGGCAGCGATTACTTTTTCAAAAGCTGACCCGTCAACTTTGTTCCTTTCGACAAATCTCGGATATCCATCATGTTTCCCTTCTACCTCGTAAATTCCATTGAAATAGCTGTAAACCAAAGTTGTTTGATAAGAACCGCTTGTGCCATTCAATACAACTGCGTTTTCCCAAATATTATCACCGAAATTCACATTGACACTATTGCATCTGTAGTATCCTCTGTTTTGCTTTTCTCCAATGAAAATGACTCCCGTTAGAAGTGCGGCAAGATTAATAAAGTACACTGCTTTGAGGAGATGGCGGAAGCTCCGTTTGCGTGTGTTTGCATTCATAGAATATTTTTCGTCTTTTGCTTTTATGGTGGCCTTAATCTCGTGCCATGCATCCACTCTCATCATTCTATATTCTACTGAAGTGGCATCGCATAGCTGTTTCCCAAGCAAGTCTTTCTTTGCCACATCAAATGCTACATCATCCAGCTTTTGAACAAACTCTAGCGCGACATTCATTAAAGATGGCTCAAATGGTTAGTGACTTGAATTCGATCCATAATTTTGAAAGCACAAGATGTTTAAAATCAACCGACAGCAAGTATTAAACTTACCCAATGCCAACACATCAAAGAAAATTGTAATGACATCATCCGCCTGGACAATGGTTATGAACAAGTTTAGCAAGAATAAATACCCGAACGAAATCCTGAGGATGTTGCACAAAACAAAACGGTTGTATGATAGTTCGGGGTAACTGTGGTGAAAAGACCCCCTGGATATTGAACGTAAGAGAATCAAACCTGGGATATGGGATACCGAAAAATGTCAAGTATGGGTTTTGATTCAAGCCCGAAAGAAATGTGTGCAATCCGGTTGCTAAGTGCTCACCTTGGCCGATCTCCTCTTCCATTAAAACACCTTCGAAGATAATTGAAATGATGAGAGTATAATCATCAAATGACACAGACAAGACCATTTTTCCCACGGACTCACCCATGAAAATACCTAATTGGGAACAATACATATTGAAACTAATGAAACATGGAGTGTATGCAGGGCAATATTTTTGTTCCAGTCAACGCATCATTTCACACTCACCACAAAATTGAGCCCCCCTCACACCAGTTCCTACTCCTCCGGGAATATTGAGCAAATTACCCTTTTGACCTATGCTCAACTCATTCAAAAGCACCAACAACAAGCAAGCCGCAGATATGCAGGCGATTCCAACTGCAAATAAGAATGAAACGGAAAGGATTGCTTCTGTTACTAGAAGCGTGTGCGTGCTCTCTGGGAGGGACATGTAACTTTCATCGGTTTTGTTTCCTTCTAAAAAAGAGACGAGAATTAAAAATGTCGGTGACTAGCTTGAACACATGTCAAATCGGAAATAATTGCAAAATAGCTGTCGTACCAAACGAAAACTAAACTCATTTCTTGAAATTCTTGAAAGAAACATATGGTCACTTATCTCTTACCTTGGGTGTCCAATATTGATGCCTTTTCCTCTTGAAACCCCTCCATCACTCCAGTCATGATGGATTTCCCATGAGGTTTAGGCACCTCATCTAGCTCTTCGGGAAGGACTGCACGCTCTAAAACTACACCTCGAGAAACAAAAGCGACTCCGGAAACCTCGGCATCATTCGAGGAAAGCGTTGATGTATTCATGTTTCGTGTGTTCGTGTATTTCATTTAGTGTTCACTACTTCTAAATAGCTAGACCGTCTCGGTTCCGGCAGGTCCCTCGGTATAAGCACGTGTGCTTTGGT
>JALLPE010001832.1:0-10848 GCA_036940025.1 Conticribra weissflogii
ACGCTCTTCCGATCTGAGTCATTTTCATGTCGACACAATAAATATGATTAAAATTTTTTTATTTGTAGACTTAGTTGTCTTCAGTAAGTACTGGGTCTGTGTGGTCTGATGTGGTCTTTCGGCAAAATCCAATTAACTGCTTTTGAGATCTACTGGAATTATGGTAAAGAACATAAATAATACGCAAATGCATAAAATTTTTTGCAAATACATAAAGTTTAATAAATGGGGGAAATAATAGTTGACTGTGAATGAGTCCATGCTCAACGAAGTTCTTCAAAGTATGCAGACGTCAGACAGACAAGAAAAATTTATGGATTTGTGCAAATGCGCATTTATGAATTTTGGTACGCACCCAATATTATCTTATCATCAGCTACCATCATTTTTTATTCATTCCAACAATTTTTTTTTTAATTCTTCATCCCTGAGACCACGAAGCAATGAAAAGGTGAAGAGAACATTGTAGCAGTTGGCGCCAGAATTAAAATGCAGTAACTCTGGCAGTGTAAGACATTTGGGGTCATTCAACACACTTTTCTTGATTCATTTTTTATGTACAATCCACTGGTATTGGTTTTAATTTTTCAAATAGTGCAGTTTAGAAATTAGATTTTTTCGGATTAATTTCATGAACCATTTCTTTTCCCCCGGCATTTCTCATCTGCCGACTTTTGCGGTAATTTTCATCAACACCACAGAGTGGTCGAGTTGACAACGCGGTTCATTTCCACAGCAAACAAAAATGCATTCTTGGTATATTTGAAATTTAGACATAAGTTGACAATGATTAGTTGTTAATTACCAAACCACCATCAACAAAGACATGCTACAAGTCATCCAACTCCTCTTCCTCTTCTTTCTCATCCTCGACAATTTTTTCCTTCCCAGTCTCAGGATCGATCTCGGGCCACCATAATGGCAAATACGGCAAATACCTAAACTCCTTCGTGCTATCCCCGATCAAAATTCGATTTGTCCTACTCCATTTCTCCTTATCTCCCAATAAACCCAACCGATCTAATCTCATTTGCGCCAACAGCACCGTCGTTCCAGGGGCAGGCGGCGAGACGATCTTTCCTATCGTTTTGCCATCACGTTTATCGACAATACTGGCGCCGGGCAGGGCCAATTCGGCCAATTCCTTTTGCAGTCTTTCTCCTGCCAAACGCATCTTTTGCAATTCCTCTTCTCGTTGCTTGGTCTCAAAATCTTCTTCATCTTCTTCTTCTTCCTCCTCCTTCGTGTTTTCTCCTTCCTGCGGATTGGAAATCTCCGACTCAGCCGACGTAGGTGATGAAGTCGTCGGAACCGAACCCATCATCATGGCCACGATTCCTCCGGCACCGGCCGCCGATATCTTCGGCAATGGCGGAGGAACATATCCCCCCAACTCCAACTTTTTGTTCGTCCTCTCTCCATCTCCACCTCCATCATTCCCACCGGCATCTCCCATAATCTTCTCCAATCCGCCCTCCACCCCCATCTCCTGAATCACACTCGCCATAACCCACGGTCTCGGCACCTCCATCTCCGTCCCCACCACCATCACCGGCACGATTCTCTTCCTCACCACCCCCGTGAATTGCGAACGGGCCGTCAATTCCTGTCCGAGGTAGCACCCTTTGGAGAAACTGATGGCGTTGAGGAATTCGAGGTTGCATTCCAAGGCGGTGCGGGTGGCAAGTTCCGATCCTTCGGCGATGCCGGAGAGGGTGCGGAGGACGCGGTAGGTTCCCGGGGCGGGGGGGAAGTGGGTGTTCATGAGGGTTTCGAATGTCTTTTGGCGGAGTTCCCTTTCGGGTTGTGTTTGCGGTTGAGATGGTGACGACGACGATGACGAAGATGATGACGATGATGATGACTTCCCAATATCGCCCGCGTCGTCATCCCGACCCGATTCTTCCTCCGTCGCACCGTCGTGCGTCGATTTCGACACGGCCTCCGGTCCCACCGATAAAACACGCATACCTAGCGAAGGATGACGAGGATCCATCGCCGCCAAGTATCCCGGAGGTGCTCCCTCGGCGTTGAGCGTGCCGTACACGGCGTGGACCGAAAACTCGTCCGACCTGTCTCTCAAAGTCACCTTGCTCCGGCGCAGTTTGTGTTGTCGGAGGTGGGCCAGGAGGGCGTCGGCAGCATCGCCGGGGACGTCGATCAGATATTCCGTGGTGGCGGCGGCGGCGGAATCGGCGGGTTCGCCGTCGAGGCTGCGTTTCCACAGGAGGGCGTCGGTCAAAATCCTCCCTCGATGATCCAGAAAACACGTCGATCTCATCTTGGAAGTGAATCGCACCGGCACCTCTTGCTCCAATGGCTCCTCGACCCCGCCGCTAACACCATCGCCATTGAGCGAAGACGAAGAAGGGGAGGTCAACCCCTCCAAGGCGCGAAGGCTCTCGGAATCCTCTTCTCTCGGGGCTTTGGGCTCGGTGAATAAATCGGACGTGACGAGTCCTTGGAGATAAGTGGTGGCGTGATCACCCTTGCCGGAGACGGAGAGGATGCGGCGCAATCCGGGGGAGAAGCTTTCGTATCCCCGTCCCCAGAGTTTGCCGTATTTGGACACTGTGCTGGCTGCTTTGGATGCCATGGAGGATGGTAACAATGGGTCGAATGATGTTATATAATATTGTATTATTGTAACTGGCGAGTGATGATCAATCCTGGATCTGTTGCTTTTAAAAAAAAACACAGAATGTTATGTGATGTAAGATTGCTCGGTGAGTATGATGGAACCTCTAGGTATGGTACGTACCACTCTAAGTTCGCGGATGTGTCAGATATTCAAAATATTTTACCTTTAATTATGTAACTCAAATTGCATTTCTTCGGTATCATTATTTTTTAATTATGGAAACTACTTGATATGTACACAGGTATGTTAATGTAAGATAACTAGGTAGAGTCGATATTGGAAATTATTGTACATAAAATGCAATACTTCTTTCTATTCGATCTTTAGAATTCGTGATGGAAGGTTCCAATATTCGTGACCTTCTGTGACGTGATGTGATTTCATTGTTTTCTTACAACAATACATAGATCCACGTGGAAGCTATCTAGGCAACAATCGCCATGCGTTTGTGTGTCGTCCGTCCACAATTTTTCCTGTGACCCATTATTATTTTTTTGCCATTGATGCGCGACCCACTGTTATCTCTTACTAAAAACCAACGCGATCAATTCCAACGTGACCACGGAGTAATCTCCAGCAATACACCAATAGTTTTACCCATACACTGTCAAATTTTTGGGGACGAGTTGCTATCTCTCTTGTTATCTTGCGTTTGAAGGTGGGTAACCATGGCGACCATCATGGTACTTACGTCCGTCTTGGAGGTAACCATGAGTTTTATGAAACGACATCCATTATAAGGTATTACGAGTTTGGTACGGTTTCGAGTGGTTGCGACGAGTTCAGGCTTTATTAAGCGATCAAGACGAAAAATTATCTAATGGAAGATTTGGTCGGCACCCGCTGCAGCAACGGAGGTGTATGATGGCGGCACGCGCGAACGTTTCGTATCTCAACCAATGCGATGAGACCAAATCAAACTGCAATGCACCGTCGCTTCACAGCCTCGATTAATGTTGCCGCATAATTTCCCACTGAATTAGGGAGTTTTTGATATGACAAAAACCAGGAAGGCCTGGAGACGGACTTTTTATATATGGTCGAGCGTCATTATCTATTCCCTTTTCACCTAACAAACGACTTTCCCTCCATTCTTCATGTCCCAGAACTTCTGAATTCATAATATAAACATGGTGAAGGCATACGAACTCCGAGGACTCCCCAAGGAAGAACTCCTCAAAACCCTCGGCGAACTCCGCAAAGAACTCGCCGACCTCCACGTCGCCAAAGTCACCGGAGGAGCCGCATCCAAAATTGCCAAGATCAAATCGGTCCGTAAATCCATCGCACGCGTCCTTACCGTCCACAACCAACAACAGAAGGAGGGAATCAGAAAGGCAGCGGCTGGTTCCAAGTATTTGTCCAAGGATTTGAGGATGAAGAAGACGAGGGCGATCAGGAGGGCTTTGACGAAGGAGCAGAAGAATAAGAAGACATTGAAGCAACAAAAGAAGGATACTCATTTCCCTATGCGTCGTTATGCTGTTAAGGCATAAGTTATAGAAATGAACAATGGATTATATTGTATTGAGAATTTACTAGAAAAATAATTTGTTTATGGATCAAATATGCATAACGTCACAAAATCAGTTAGAGCTGAGAATTAGGATGAAATGAAGAGTTGATTCGTCTTTATAATTTGTAGACACAATCGATTTCACAATATTCCCGAATAATACACAGTGGATTGGATAGTTACGAATTATGAGATGGCGGAGATCCGTTGAAGTGAACATAATTACGTAAACCGTTTCTATTAAATTTACAATCCTATTGACACCGGCTACACTGTTTTCTCTTTCATCTTGCCAACATTTCATCCTGTGAGTTGATTCAATTGTCTGACAGCATCCTTATACTTCCAATATTTAACGAATGATACAGGATTGATATTGAATCGAGTATGTTGGAAATAATGCAGATAAGTGATATCCTTGGTTGAAACTTTGATCTTACCTTGCTCTTCAGATTATCTTCACGATTTTTGGAATGTTGTTATAGAATTGAAAAAGTTGGCATTAATTTCATGGCATGAGAGCGATGACAAAAAATGAAAGGTCACTTACCGATCTAGAATTTCCGTTGACATGTGACAGGAAAAACAGGCGTAGAGCACCATTAAAGAGGACGTAGACGAAAACGAGGCAATTCGATCTTGATCGAAATCTTACCTCTTCAAATAAATCGAGATCTAGAGATATGACGAAGATTTGCATAAGTCAGGAATGCCACACATAGATGATCCAACGAATTCAGGATTACATAGAACATATACTCACCAAATGAAGACTTGTCGATTTTCACTGCCTTGATTTCCTTCTTGAGTGACTCATTCTCTTCTAGCAATGTAGTCACTTGTTTCTTCAGCAGGTTGCTCTCGCTCCTTGCCTCACCAGTCTTAGTCGTATAATTTATTTGAATGCAAAGATATACCCCTATTATTGACGAAAAAAAAAAATAATAATCAACGATAAAAAGCTCTTTACTAAACATTCAAGTAAACGTACCGAGAGATCAGGGTCCAGAGAATTCTTCCTTTCAGGGTTACACGTGTTTGCAGATTGCAACTCATGCTCGAGTGATTTGATCCTTTGTTTTCCTTGCAGAACTTCTTGCTCCAGGGATTTCACCTTAGTCTCAAAAGACTGGCATTCTTTGCATGTTGATACCGTCGCCATGACATTTTGTCTTGCACTTATCCTCCTCTTTGTCATCATGATATTCTCCGCATCCTCTTTTTCCATTTTCACTTTTATAGAGGCCAACTCACCACGCAACTTGGAATTTTGGCTGGACAGCCCCTTGACGGTATTGTTAAGAACGTCAATCCGCTTTTGCAAATTCTTCACTTCTTCATCCCCATTCGTATCATTACTGTGCCCTGTTATCTCCTTGACTTTTGCTGCGGAGAGTCTTGCTCTTTTCAAAGCTTGCGCCTTCTCCGATTGGGCCTGAATTTTGCTCGCTTTCAGTTCTTTGACTTCCGTTTCCAGCTTTGAAATCTCCTCATTTGCCCTCGCCAGGTTCTCTTTAGAGGTTTTTAAAGCATGTTCCAAACGAGTTCGTGCGTGTTTGGCATTTGCCAAGTCACCGCGTAGTTCTGTTTCCGCTCTCCGGGACGACGCTAATTTTGACTCATCCTCCTTGTGCTTTTGCGTTAAACATTTTAATTTGTTTTTTAGATGGTTGATCTCTCTATCTGTTTCTTCAGACTGTTGTTTTAGAACAATGACACTTTGTTGATATGTCATTTTGTCATCAGACTCGTTTTGAAGCGATTTGGTCAATGTTGAAATGTCTGCCTTCATTAGTTTTGCATCTTCGGTCAGTCTTTCAACTAGGGAAACAGCATCCTGTCGTGCCTCCTCGGCCAAGGTCCATTTTTGTTCAAGATCTAATATATGTTGGTCGCGTATATGGATTTCGTGACTGTTTGAATCAATGAGTTTTCTAGCGTCGTCTAGAGACTGTCGAATGGAGGGCGGAATTTCACGACGACATTGTTGCGATTTGGGTATTGTTCCGACTGTGGAGATGGATCTGTCATTTTTCTCCATATCTCGTTGCCTTTGCAATTCATTGTAGGCCCTCTGCATTGACTGGAGCTTATTTTTGAGAGCGTTGATTACGCGATTCTTTTCTTGGATGATTTCTTTCAGGCATTGCATTTGTGCTCTTTTTATTTGGTTCCTTCTCAGTATAAAGTGCAGTGACTCCTCGATCTCTGAGATTTGCGATGCATAGAGTGACACAATACTCCGCGTTTGCTGCAGTGTAGACTTCAACCTTTTCGTCTCTAAGACAAGTTCGTCGTTTTCACTTGCTTTCTCTTGCGGGACCAGAGATAAAAGAATATCTCTGTCCCCTACATCAACACCTATAATACTGCGCAATTCCGATTGCGCGTGACGGTCCTCAAGTTTAGAAATTTCATCTTTCAGTTGCTTAACAGATGATTCTAATGATTGGCGTTGGTCCTCCGAGACTTTTAGTTTATACTTAGTGTCAAAAACTTCAGTTTTCCACCGGATCGATTGCTTCATCATTTCTTCTAGACGATGAATTTCGGCAGCATCATCTTTAGTTCCGTTGCGACGGAGGCGTTCTAGTTCAGTCTCCAATAATCTCGCTTGCTGAGTTTTTAATTGCAGAGAGAGGCTCGTTTCGTGTAGAACATCATCTTTTCTTGCCAATTGAAGCTGCGTTTCATCCAATATCTTAGTAAGAGAAATCAACCTACGTTCGATCCCATTGTTTTGTAAGCTAGAATATTGCAAATTAGTTATGGCTTCAATATCGAAAGGAGGCGGCATGCAATTATGATGGACCACTTTATGAAATAATACCAAAAACGCTTCTTTTTCCTTTTGCAAACGCGCAAATTTGTCGATATAGCTTCGTTCAATAGTTTGAAGTTGAATTTCCTTCGCTTCATACAGCACTCTGTAGTTTTCATGCTCCTTGGACAGATGAACTCTCGACTCGACATTTTGCGATGAGCTGAGAATTTGTCCTGCAGAATTCTAGAAATGGAGCAGTAAGGTGCATTAAAAATTGATCATGAAATCTCTTTCAACAACGACCTTCACACATTCTGAAATAACCATTCGATACCTTATCAATGTTTAGCTGCATCGCGGACGCAACCTGAGACGCTGAGATTTTAGCAACTCTCTTGAGCTTCATATTGTCAAGTTTAAGGTCCTCCACCAACTGTTTGAGTTTTTTTGCCTCTTCTGACGTCAAACCTCCGGCATACTGAGCTGCGACTTCCGAAGATGTCTTCATTACCTCAGATAACTCCTTCTTCAACGAGTTTTCTCTCTCTCCAAAAGAAACATTGTGAACGGATAAAATTTTGTTCTCAGCCTGTGGAAGAAAACAAAATCGAACGATGCATGAATTTGAATGCATGGATTGAAACTTATATGCATCAATGGAGGTGTCCTACTCAACAAAAGTGCCTCAAATCGCTGTTCTGCAGTCAATGTCGAGGTTGCTTGAGCAATCAAATCTTCGGAATCACGTTCGTTACGGTAGTCCATTGGCTCGTTTTTCATTCCGAAAGACGAGAATATTTCTCTATACTTTCTCATACAATCAATGTGATTAACTTCTCGATCCCAAAGAAAAAAGTTTTCTTTCTTCAAGGTATCCAATTGAGACAGTGCCAAAGTATGAATTGATTTATTGATAGATCCTTGAAGGCGCAGAGTTTGATTTTCAATAACTTCCATGGCATATTGCCGATATTCCTCTAAGTACAAAATTCTCTTTTGGGATTCTAGGATCTTTTGTTCTAAAAGTGAACGAGCCCGCTTTTCTTTAAGCAGGTTGTCCTCGAGCGCTTTATATTGAACAGTTAATTTGATTGTCTTTGATTCAGAAAACATGAGCTTTTCTTGAAGTTCATTATTATTGCATGATGAGTCGTCAGATGAACCATGGCTATACAATCTTTGAAGTTGCTGAGATAACTCATCGCGTTCGTTTTTCGTATCTCGCAGTGCCATTTCCAAACACGATATTGTCTTCAGCAACTCGGCATGCTTTTTTTGCATAGAAGCTGCCGCGCTACGAAAGCTACTGATTTCCTCCCGACCAAAGAAAGGTATATCGTCTTTGCCAGTTGCATTGGCGCGAACATGTTCCCTATCGTCCTGTGCACACTCGTGCAATTGAGGTGAATCTATATTCGTGCAAGCACCTGTCTTACCCAATGAAGAGTCATCATGTTGGGATAGTTCATTCGATACTTGCGTCATTTTCTTTGTGGACTCAGAGAGCTCTTGAGATAATCTGCAGTGCTCTTGAACTATGAACATGAATTGGGTTTGAGCTGCCGCTGGCATGTCCACCAAATCCTCTCCCAATATGTCCCTTGCCTTTTCTCGCATCAGCGGTGTAAGAATAGATCCAGACAATGCACTGAATTTATCGGTGACGAGGTTGTCGTTTTCAGATCTTACATGTTCGAGGGTTTGTTTCATAGTATTAATTTCATTATCACTCTCAATTTTGACCTGCGAAAGTAAGTACAGTTCCCGCTCCAAACGATCGATAGTTAACTTGTCCACTCTGCTCTCGGATTTCATTGTTGCAATTTGAGACTGGGAAAGTGGAAAAGTATCGATGATGGTTGATGAATGTCAAAGAGTCCATATTGGCAAGTTTTTCAACTAAAATTCTTACAGATAGCTCTACACTGCGATCATTCAGAGGGAGTTCTGTCCTCCCTTGACGAAGATTTGAAGCAAATTCCATTACTTGATCAATCTGTTCTGAGTCCATACCAAGAAACCGAACTCCTTTCTCTCCGATTTCAAACGCTTTTTCGCGAAGCCGTGCCAACATTTTCAGCCGATCGGCTTCAGAAAGGAAGAAAATTGATGTGAAATCAGATCCAATAAATCAGAAATAGTACGCTGAAGACATTTGAGGGTTTAGTTTTCACAGACCTTCAAGTTGCTCTACTTGACGTATCAGCTCAGAGTTCTCGTGTTTCAGACTATTTTCTTCGCATTCCAATACTGCCTTGATATCTTCTTCGTCGAAATCTGGCTCCAAGCCTTTTTTGTCACGAACCCATTTTGTTAAAGTTGCGCGGCGTTCAATCTCGATTCCGAGTTTGTGGGTTAATTGTTTTATATCACGATCCCGCCGACAAATATCAGCTTCTAATTTCCTTTGATAGGCAACAGCCTCGCTCAATCCATATTTGTTCTCATAACAAGAATTTCGTTCCTCTGATTTTTCGAGTCTTTTCTTCACCTCATCGACATCATTCTCGAGTTCAGAGCATCTGGCAACCAGATCACCTTGCTTCTTTCCTGCAAGTTCCAGTGCTGCCTTTGCTTGAGCCAAATCCTCCTGTTCTTTTCTAGTAGCCAAGGCAACTTCCATTTTGCGTTCACGTTTGAATTCATTCAGTGCTTGAATTGCACCATCTAAATCTCTTTCAGCTTGATTTTTGTCGTGCAAGCATTGCTCATGAGCGGAGTGAAGTTTCTTATTTTGTTCGATTAGTTCCAACAATTTTTGTTTATCGCGCTCTTGGTTTTCCTCGTTGTTCTTATCGTGTTCTTGCTTTAGTGCAACTGAAAGTCTTGTGATCTCCGCCTTGCTTGCCGCCATTTGCCGTTCCCATTCACTAGATATGATTTATGGAGACGTTGGTTTCTCAGACTTGCAAGGGTAAAAGAAGTCAAATAATAAACCTTTGCGTGTACTCACTCTTGAACATGGCTATGAGCTTCTTTCTCAGCATCCAATTTCTTCTTTGCGTTGTTAATTTCTTGAATCAGCTCAGAATTCTCTCTTGTTTTTTCATCAATGTCTTTGTACAGTACATCACATTTGAAAGAGAATTCATCACATTTTTCCCTAGCTTCGCCATTTTCCTTCACTAAAGTTTCTATTTCGTTGACAACTGAGCAAAAATCAACGAGAGAATTCAGCCAATCTCTTGGAAAGGGCTGGTTGGGTTAAGGTTCTACATGATGATTCCACTTACGAATTTCATTATTTTCCTCGATTTCAACAACAATAGCGCGAAGCCTTTGGTTTTCTAGCTCAAGTCTATGCAAATTCCTGATATCATCATCTCTTTGTCTCTTCGCACCGTCCCGAGATTTTTCCGCAGCAGCCAGGCTAGATTTCTGCGTTTCCAACAAAGATTTGTGGCTGCTAATCTGATCCTCCAACTGGGACTTTTCTCCCAACAATCCTTCATTGTCGAGGTGAAGCTTCTTGACTTGCTCTTGGAGGTGTAAAATATCATCGCGGCATTTGAGGAGGTCATCATGATGCTCTTTGTTGTTGGAAGATAACACATCGTTTTGTTCTTGAAGTGCTTTTATTTCGGCGTAATGGTCTCGATTGAGTTCCGCTTTCAAGTTTAAAATTTCCCTTTCCCGCTCTTCAAGAGCTTCGTAGAGCTAAAACTCATGCATCAATGATGTTTGAGAAAAGATAAGATTCGATACACAGGATAAACGCCCAGAGTGACTGTTTTTTTTTCTCACCTGTCTGATTTCTTCTTCGGTATTCACGCTCTCATCGTCCATTGTAAAAGAGAATATTCATCAGGCGAGCAAGCTGTTTGCACCAAAGCCCACAGTCCGTCTTTACAAAATCAAAGTTAATTTTGATGTGATTTGAATTTCGAAAATGTTTTAGATTTCTAAAGGGCATCAATGGATTGATGG
>JALLPE010001833.1:0-10857 GCA_036940025.1 Conticribra weissflogii
CAGCCAGCACAGAGAAAAAGTCTGGCTTTAATCCAGAAATAGTATTCAGTATCCCGCCATTCGGCAACGACAACCATGGATCCTAAAGGCTCCAACAAAGAGACGGCGACATCGTTTTTAGTTCAGATCGGAAGAGCCATCCGACGAGGTCTCCAAGGGATTCATTTACCGCCCTCTTCGAACCATTATGAAGAACATTATAGAAGCAGCAGCAGCAGCAATAACGACACCGAAAGGCAGCAGAGGAGACTCGAACAGCAGCAATTCCAAATCCAGCGACGACAAGAGCAATTACGACAGGCAAAGTTTTTGAGAAAATTATCTACCCCCTCCCTCCCGATAATTTATGAGGCGGGATCTCATGACGATGATTCATTGTCTTCAACTGCAGCTGCAGCTGCTGCTGCCATTGGCGGACCGAACAGTCCGTTCCCCTCTCCGACTACTAACATTCATTTGCAAGAAATGCACTTTCCCATGATTATTACGGATATTGAAGAAAGCAATGCCGTCGATCCATCCTCCAACTCGTCATCTTCCTCGTCCTCCTCCTCTTCGTCTTCCTCGTCTAACTGGTATAACAAAATGAATTACAATAGCATGAGCCAATGCATCGTTTGGCCTCCTATGGATGACTCTTCTTGGCCTCCCAGAGATCAATTTCAAGAAGTTAATGCGGACGCTACGATCACTTTGGTTAGCGCCGTGCAATCAGATGATTGTGTAGACGAGGCCACTTCCTTGCTGCATCATCATCCACAATCTACTCCTCCTATGAATGATGACAATTTCGACTCCAATGCAAATAGCAAAAACTCTGACAATCATTGCAATATCATTTCTTCCAACAATGGATCGTTGACATTGTCAATACCGATGGATCAACTCTCCTCTTTGCCACCACAAATATTTTCCTCTGACAAACCCGTAATTGACTACATTTCCCATAACCCATATCAAATCGGAAATTGCGGCATGATTGCCAACAATAATTTCTGCGATGGGGAGTTTTCATCCCCATCCTCTTCCGACTCGGATTCCGACTCTGCCTCGTCACTAGATCGAGACCCCCTCGACGTCTCCCATACCGACAGTTATGGCGGCGTGTTCAACTCACACGACATTCAATATAGCAGAGATGGCAGTTATTATTACAACAACCGATATTACAACAGCTACGACAACAACTGCAACAACAACGACAATCACAAAGGTGTCAGTTTAAGAAAAGGAACCAATCCCACAAGAAGCAACAACCGAACTCATTCGTCGCGGCAGCTCCGTCTGCTGAGAATATGGCAATTCCTTTCCCTTTTGGGAATGCTTGCTCTGTCTCTTTCGATTGTATCGATTACGTACCCAGAGCAGGATGACGATAATGGCAACATAAGTATCAATGTAAGCAGCGGTGATTATAGAAACGGCAGCAGCGGGAGCTTGACGAATCCGGATTTGCAAAGGAGGCATCACAAACATATTGGGGATGCTGTCGATGCTGATAATAATGAGGTTGGGGGTGATATTGGCGACGACAGTGAAAACGATCCGAATGCAAGCAATAATGACACGACCCCACCTAAAAAAACTTCGTTCATTCCCCCGTGGAAGAAGATTCGACTCCGAAAATATAATGCTTATGACAAAGAAAATGATGATGTGGGGCACTACCGAGATTCCACTTCATTGGATCATCCTTCGGATGGTCGCGGCGATTACGACGGTGAAAATAATCATGATGTGAACGAAACAGGAAAACGACACCAGCGAGGGGATCGCGATCGGCCACACATCTACCCGACCTATAAGCATCGAAAGCATTATGCCAGGGCGGTGCATGCTACTAGAACTGCTGGCGATGGGGGGGAAGATTATGAACCGGAGGACGCCAACGAGTACGACGACGACAGGACAGTTACGAATGTAAATTCCAGTGGCACAAACGGTACCGTCAGCAACGTGATTGACGACGAAATACAGGGTGAGCATCAAGAACAGAATACGCCAACGCGAGAGAGCCCAATCACCGTCACTACAGCTATTCTTTTTTCGGATCTTGCCGGTGTCATGCTCCCGCCGTATTTCATCAAGACTGTGGAATTATGTCAACAAGTGATTGTTCCGGTGAATATAACTACCGACATGCCAACGGAGGATCCTCTGCATGAGGGCGAGAAACGAGTAGTTGTACAGCGCGAAAACGGAAAAACAAATGAAACCACAATCTTCACTGCCACATCTGTCACACCCGACAAAGTGTTCGATCTTCGCAAAACGATGCTCAAAACTCGTGATCTCTTCGATGTCTTTTCCCCTGCCTATCCATCCAAACGCAAGGACGATCATTTCACCGTCGACGAAAAGTACAATCCCTTAGATTTCAAGTCGAGTAAGTACATAATTTGGGAAGATGATGACACTTCCGTCAATGTAAACTTGGAATTGAGGGTTGAATCCGATGGGAAGAGGAGTCATCGTGACAAGCGTCGCGATAGGGAAGGCATGACAGGAAGAGCATCCAATCCTGATGATTCCTCCACATACTACACCATGTACGAAAGTGCAATCAAAAATCGAGTTTATAAGGATATGTGGAGAACTCTTCGCCGTTTTCTAGACGATGGATACACCCTCATTGGAGACTTTCAGGATCTCGATCACGCTCACATCATGTACACAGACCAAGAACTATTGCAATATCAACGTGAAATTTGGGATTGGAATGACAACTTTCTCACCTATGTGGATGAACACCAACAAATCATCATGGAGTACTTGTCCCATCCGTGCCCACAGGATGATAATAATGTGTCGGACCGTGTTGGAAAATCGAAAAAATCAGTGATAAAAACACCGAAGTGTAGATTCTCCCATGCCAAATCGTCCCACCTCTTTTGGGGATGGACGCCCACAGAGGATCTTCCCGATGGAAAGATTGACTTGGCTACCACGGCGTTGGGATACTTGGGAAGGGCACAATTAAAACGAGCGAGTGCGTATTTGGAGGAAATAATGACATATGACCATGTCATTCCTGAGGCGTCGAACGAAGCAAGTCCTTTCAAAAAAGCATTTAAGCCTAGTGAAGGTCTCGGAGATATTGTGCACGAAACCTACCACAATCTACGGAAAGAGCTAAGAAGCTTCTTTGACGAGCTGGATTTGTTTGGAAAATTGCTACTTCCAGGATATCCATCTCTTCCTGATGTAATCGGTATGTTGCCTTCAGCAGGTGGTGCAACGAACGACTCCACTAGCTCAAATAATACTCCGTCAAGTTCTCGCCAGTTCATTGAATCAAATGACAAAGTTCCCGAGCAGGTGCAACAGCTGGACGATGCACTTACAGCATTAAAGCTCACCCGAAAAGTTCTCGGTGATATGAACGATGACTACGTAGCCTACTCGACCTATGTGGAAAAAAACGAATATCCAGGTGAGCAGCTACGGCTGAGCAACTCTGTCGAATATCAATGGAGTTCTTTTCGTTATTGGGCAGATGAGGTTGATCTACGAGGAAAGATTGAATTATTGAGGGAAAGTATGGCTCCTCGGAATGTCAAAACTAGTAGTACTGGTCCCAAAGACCAGTTTCTTCGTGAGTAAATTTTCTTCGGGATTTATTCTGAGAAATACTACATCGTATTGCAGCAGGGATCTCAATTGGGGATGTTTTTCCCGCCTCGCCTTGTTAACAAAAGGCCTCGCGTCGTCATTCGATTTGGAAACATTCCTATTAGAGCGGAAATCAAACCCTACTAGTCATTTTGTAATCGGAAATGATGCAGGGGATGCGGATTCTATCATAAGTGCTATCTCTTTGGCGTTCATTGAGTCGATCTACGAGCACCGACAAATTACACCAATCGTATCAATTTCAAAAGAGAGATTCGTTCACGAAAGGCCAGAGGTTAACATGCTGTTCACTTACGCTGGAATTCGAAACGTCTCCGAGATGCTACTATTTGTAGAGGATCTTACATCACTGATTCCAGAAGTCGAAACAAAGCTAAACGTTACCTTAGTTGACCAAAACACTTTGAATCAACCATTACAATCATTTGAAGACGACTTGATCATTGTAGAAATCGTTGACCACCACAAGGACTTAGGAAAGTTCCAAAAATCATGTTTCGGCAGCGATCGGACCGTGGCATTTTCTCATTCTCGCGCACTTGTGGCAAGTGCATGTACTCTAGTGGCGGAACGGCTGAAACGAGTTGCACCCGATAGATACCCTCCAGTGATTAGCGCCCTTCTTCTTGGGGTCATTCTGATGGATTCCGTAAACTTGGACGAGTCCATTGGAAAGGTCACACAGCGAGATAGAGATGCCGTTACTGACATTCAATCAAATACTAATTGGGAGGAGGGAGTGCCGCTTTCGAATACTTACCTAAAGTCAGAAGAAGGGGGTAATGATCATTCTGTGGATACGAACGCGTTTTTTGAAGTACTTCAGCACTCTAAATACGAACCTTCTTTTTGGGATGCCTTGTCCGTCACCGATGCTCTCGGGTACGACGCGAAGTATTTTTTCTACTTTAATCACACGAATGCCGAAGGGCACTCAACCAAAACCAAATTTGGTATCGCCACTGTCCTGATGCCCAGTATGGAATTCATGGGAAAAACCGGATTCGCCTCTGAAACCCTATCCTTCATGAAGTCGGAACAAATATCTTTCCTGAGTATCATGTTTGCCTTCTACGATGACGCGACGGGGTCATTTCGAAGGGAATTGTCTTTCTGCTCCCAGGAAAGATTTCCTCTTGAAGACTTCGTGACGTCTATGATTATTACGACTCAAAATCAAGAGGTCGATTTGCAGTTGGAGAAGATGAAGCTTCCTGGTCATATTGTTTTTGAAAATGATCAGAAAGGATTGAAGGTATTTCTCTACCTGCAGAAAAATGTCCAGCCCAGCCGTAAGCAAATTGGGCCGATGCTTGAAAAGCAATTGTCACGTTTTACCAATGTTTTGTAGAGTTTTAGATATTTTTGTCTGTTGGTTCAGTTTTGTTGTAAATATAAATTTACTCTCTTGTGTTACACTCAAACTAGTGAGGATATTCCTGTACTGAAGCACTTCGTAAAAACTCTTTTTGCCTCGTCCCTTAAAGTATAGTATCTGCGTTTGAGACGCAAAATTATGTTCCACATCATGGGCAATGACTCCTCCTCCTGCTGACTCTCTTATTTTTTGTTTAGAATTAATGCTTCCATATCTTGATCGTCCTATCCTTACTACCAGTTGCCACCGAAGCACCATTCGGACTCCAATCCAAAGCATAAACCTCATCCTCATGCCCCGGCAGCGTCTCCCTCGCCTTTTTCCCACTTGGAATCTCCCACAATTTCGCCGTAGAATCCTTACTAGCACTGACCAAATACCTCCCATCCGAACTCCACGCCACTTGATACACCGCCCCGACGTGTCCTGTCATAGTTGCGACAAAATCTCCAGATCGGCCATTCCAGACTTTGACTTTCTTATCGAATGAGCCACTGGCGAAGAAACGAGAGTCGGGCGAGAAGGCAATGTGATTGATAGCCTGTTGATGTCCCGTCAGACGCTTAATGGGTCGTTTGTTCTCAATGGGATTCCAAAAAAGGATTGTGAAATCGTCACTTCCAGACACCAAACGCTCCGGTTCTCCCGATCCTTTGAATGCCTTGTACTTTTCAACGGAAGCGTTGTAAGCGCCATTCCTCCACTCCGTCGAGTCTCTATCTTTGGACGTGACATCGGCGATTTTCCCATAATGATCAAACGGTCCCGTCCTGCAAACGTAATCACACGAAACCGCCAGCGTATTCACCCTATGTCCGTGTCCCACCAATGTCTTTACGAGAATCCCCACTCTCTTCCCCTCTCCTTCATCGGCATTCCAAACTTTGATCGTTCTATCCCTACTCGCCGTGTAAATCAAACCTTCTCCGCCCCACTTGATCGACTCGATGGAATCGCTGTGACCGGCCAGTGTAACTTCACACCTCTTGGTCCGCACGTTCCAAATCTTTCCCAACCCATCCTTCGACGACGTCGCCAGCCTCTCGCATTTCCCATTGTTCTTATGCATCGGCTCCCACGCCATCCCCGTGATCCACTTGGAATGGGCTTGCAATTTCCCAAGAGCCTCTCCCTTCACCGGATCCCACAAAATGAGCATGCCGCGTTTGTCCCCCGACGCGAACCTCACCCCATCCGGACTCCACGCCGTACTCAGCACGTGATCTCTATGTCCCTTGCACGTATGCCGGGGAGTGGAGGTGTGCACATCCCAAAATCTCACGGTGGCATCTCCTCCCCCGCTGGCCAAGTTCTTCCCATCGGGACTGTACGACACGTGCAAAATCGCCTCCGTGTGACCGGGCAAGGTGTCCGTGCACCGTGTCACCGGGCGGACTTTGAACAGGGCCAGGGGCTGATAAGTCAGCGACAACGTCTGCTCCGTCGAAACCTCCTTTCGATAGTCCTTCAAAAACGCTTTCAAGGATGCATAATCCGTGATGTCGACCTCGTCCACGCGAGTCCGAGTCACGGGTTCGCCGGTCGTTGGATTCTTCGAACGGGTCACCCTTTCGACTTTGGCGAAGAACGCATACGGAATGCGAGCCTTGTTCGTGCCGTGGTCGTCGTCTTCGTCCTCTTCCAGCAAAGAACGAATCAGAGCCCCCAGTTCCTCGCTCCCCGCGGAGGTCGGCACGTCCATCGCCTCGCCCACTTGCTCTCCGTCCCGATTGGAGAATTGAACCACGATATTTCCCGGGATCGCGTCGTCGCCGTCGTCATTTTCGTCGACGTCGATGATGTTTCCGTCGGCATCTCGTTTGATCCGCTTGTAACGCTTGCCCGTGGCGGAGATGACGTAGCCGCCGCGGCCGTCGGAAGTGCGGTAGCCGACGTTGTCGGGGTTGAGCGAGCCGACGAGGGAGCCGCCGGTCGTCCAGGCTACTCCGGAGAGGTCTTTGAGTTTGGCGCCTATTGTGCCGGTGGCGTAGGATGTGTCGGGGGGAGGGGTGTCGACGTCCATGGTGATGAGTGGACCGGTGGTCGGGAGGTTGGGAATGTTGTGATTGCAGAGAGGTCACTAGTCAACTATGGCATTATTAATTGTTTTTTTATTTGTTCTTTTGGGCGAAGATGAAGAATTGAATTAAGGGTGCATCACGTAGGTGGAATCATACGAAGGAGGAGAATCGCGCGGAGCCATCCATTTTGAAAAAAAAATCAATACTCCCTTTGCTCATAATCATGTCGAATGAAGTCATCTATTTTTATTTTATTATGTACCGACGATTTTGAACTCTCTTTTTTTAATGAAAAGAGAAACAAATTAATGTCCTTATCGTCCAGATGTGCATCACATTGTATGGTACCATGCCTACATAATAATATCAGGTAGTAGCTTGAAATTGTTCCTCCATTTGTTTCAGAAAATGAGAACACTGGTATCTTCTATCACAGGCCGAGGAGAAGATCGTCGAGCGGGCCAAGAGATCTTATGCACACAAAAAAAACATTAACATATGATACAAATTTTTTCGTTTTTCGTAGCGACATATTAATGTTCTGTTCCTACCTCTAATATATATTACACGTCAAACAAACCACCGTCCACCCCATCCCGCGAAATAAGAATGGGCAAAGAAAGCGGCATCCTCGACCCCAAATCCATGGACGGCCCCTCCGTCAACTGGACAGTCGCCGATATCTTCAAAAACTCCGATCCTCGAACCTTCATGACCTATCACGTCATGAGCGCGGGCTACGATGCCTTCACTCCGGTCGGAGCCACCGTGGGTGGAATATTGTATGGGATTCGATGGCGTCCCTTTCCCTCGGCTTTGGCCATGATGGGGACGGGAGGTTTGATTGGTGGTGGCTTGGGTACGTCATAATGAGTAATGAAGAAGTGGTGTTTTGTGTTTGATGCTGTGACCTGTGACCTGTGACAAGTGAATGGTTATTGGTTATTGGTTCGTGCCAGAGTTTTTGTTGCCGACTTTGTTCGATGACGATATCGTGTTTTCAGGAATGATGCCACTCTTTAAGCTTGCGCATAAATCTGAATATTACTTTGTACTTATGATCACACAGGAATGGTACTTGGATTGACCACAATGCAACAGAAGGCCAGGCAAGGCGAGTCGGCATCGCCCCCGTGGAACGAAGAAGGAATACAACAAAGAGTGAACGGTCTATCCCACAACTTCAAAGTTCGCGTTTTGGATCTGAGTGCGTGGGCGGGCGTCGGCGTCGCTGCCGGCGCGATGGTTCTGGCTGGAGGTCCGAATAAATTCAAATTGAGTCCGGGTATTTTGGGGGTGATGCAGGGTTTGAGTTTGGGATCTGCCTTGGGCAGTTTCGGTGCGATTGGGTGTATTTTCGCGACCAGGCCCAAGTTTGATGACGACAAGGATGATTGAGAAAGTTGGATGGTTTGTGACAGTACGGTAGGTACTCGAAGGGTGTTTCTGAATGTGACTATGGGAATGTCGATGTTCAAATTTGTGTGAGAGGGACTTTGTACTTTGTATAGATACACTTTGTTTTATGAAATGAGTAGTTACAAGAGAAATTCAGTGTTGTGCAAGTTTGGCTTGATCCGGTATTTATCGTTGTGTCAACTTAATTCTTATGACATAGGATAAAATATAAATATCAACAAGTTCAGCCGAGGGACTTCCCTTGGTTTTGTCGTATCATGGAGCACATGTATAAATACATCATTTTCATTACAGCATAGCTACGGTCGATGAGTGGGTGGATAATGGGCACTTCCTCGATCCAAACAGAAATTTGTAGGCTGTTCTACACTTGAGATTTAAAAAACGGTGAAATCTTTGATACATTCACTAGAGAGTGGTCATGTTGTAGCTATTTCGCTACTTGCCCGCAATTAGAACGCAAAGTATCCATAATGCCATTGTTTCGTCGGAACAATCGTGCGGAGATGAGACACGCAAAAAGAAATGCATCATCATGCAGGCCGAGTCTAAGAGGTTATTATCATCTTGACACGACGAAGCGCTCGCGAACTCCTATCCAATAGAGTAAATGGTGTATGGTACTAGTATGGCACCATAAGAGCATCCTACCAACCGTTCCCTTGTACAATGTAATAATCCAAAACGAGAACCCTTGTGAGCGACATCGCCGCGATTGGGAGAGAAGAGAGAGCCTATCACAATGGCCAAAAATATAAAACGAAGGGATAGTACTTATTATTTTATCAAAAAAACAAAACACCGAACACCCTATCAAAACATTGAACTGCAAAAACTCGGTACTATCTAGACACTCTTAGAAAATTTATCATCACAATGAAAGTCAGCGTTGCTGACTTTCATTGTGATGATAAATTTTCTAAGAGTGTCTAGATAGTACCGAGTTTTTGCAGTTCANTTTCAAATTTTTGTGAGGTGGATTTTACACAAATGCACTTTGTGCTATGGAATGAGTGTTTACAAGAGAAGTTTAGTGTTGTGCAAGTTTGGTTTGATCCGGTATTTCTGATTGTGTCGAATGTTGACTCTTGTGAAAAAAATATTAAAAATACTCTCCATCGTTCAACAATATAAAAATCAACAAGTTCATCCCAGAGCCTTCCCTTAGTTTTGTCGTATCATGGAGCGCATGTATGCATAGATCATTTTCATTTTAGCATAGCAACGGTCGTCGATGAGTGGGTAATAATGTGCACTTCCTCGATCCACACAGACATAATTCGATTGCTCTACACTTGATAATATGTTCAAAAAAAAAGTTGAATATGTCGTACATTTTTTAGGGAGTGGTCATGTTACAGCTAAATTGCTACTTGTCCGCAATCATAATAATAGAATATGATGATACTCTCTCTCTAGAGAGCACAGAGTATCCAGAACACCATCATTTCATCTGAACAATCGTGGGGAGATACGACATGCAAGAAGAAATGCATCATACAGGCAGGGGCGGGATAAAAAAAGAGGTATTACCATATCGTCTTGACAAGACGATCGCTCGCGAACTCCTTTTATATATGGTATTGGTACCACCAAAAAAGCATTCCTAACCTACGTTCCCCTGTTCAATGCAACACTGCAAAATGAGAACCCTTGTGAGCGACATCGCGATGGGGAGAGAGAGCCTTATGTCGTCCAAAAAAATATAAAACGAAGGGATGAAATATTATTAAAAATATTATTTTATTATCAAAACAAACAACATAACACCGAAATCCATGTCAATACAATTCAACTGCCAAAGCTCCTTACACTCTAGATACCCTCTGAAAATTCATCATCGCTATGAAAGTCAGCAACACTGATATTGAACAAGCCAAGCCTGTGGAAGAATCATTACCAACAAGTGCAGATGATTCATGTGAAAAAAACAGGCACCTTTCCATAGTCTCGAAACTGTTTGATAGACATGAAAAAGGCTTCCTCGACAAGACGGAACAAAAAGCAAGAAATCTGGCTGAAAGCGAAACTGGGCAGGTTCCACCTTCAACAGTGATCAATTTACTCGAAAAGCAGCTTGGATTAGCCAAGAAAGTCAAAGTCTTGGCAATTCTCAACATTTTCACTCTCATGGCCATTATTGGATTGGCCATCGCCCTTGGCGTTGGCAATAAGAACACGCAAGACGCTATCAATGATTCCATCCACATGCAAACTCTGTCCGACCCTGAGCGAGGGCTTAATGCCATCCTCACTGACCTGAATGGAAATACTGTCAGTACCGTCTCCAAGGGGTTTTCTTCAACAGCGTTTGCAGTCAACGATGCCGTTTCCGGCAGTATGACAGCCTGCATGTCCGCGTTTGACGTTGCACAAATGTTGTCGAACAACGAAAATGGAACCACG
>JALLPE010001834.1:0-10846 GCA_036940025.1 Conticribra weissflogii
TAAAATTATTTTGTGCATTTCGGCGCAATCACGTTTTTCAGGACACCGTCTGTCCGAAAAAAAGGCGGACAGACAAAACAGAGGTGCGGACGTTTTTGTTCTAACAGTCATATTGTACTCACTCTATTATTTCCACGCAAAAAGGAACAAACGCCCACGAGGAGTATCGTAATTTTGATTGCCGTGCAACACCCACGATTCCTCGAATTAACAACAAACACCGGCCCATAATTAGTTTTTTTTACTCTTTACACTCTTCTACAAATAATAGAATGTACCGTAGTAGGTAGTATAGTACTAGGTAGTATTAACACCATTACCCTCCCTTTTCAGCTCAAGAGAGAGAGAAAAATTCACATGCCAACTTTTGCCTCGTCATCAAGCAGCTTCTCGTGATTTGGTTCCGACAAGGACGTCAAACCAAATCGAGAGATGAATTACGACGATGACATATTTGCAAGGTTAGTGAGATTTAGTAATAGTCTTTTCGTTATGGGATGTCAGGACTAGGCTCTGCGCAGGTGTGATGAGTTGTTGTGATGGCAGTTTTAGCGCTGTCTCTGTCAGATGACAACTTGCCGTTGAAATGCGTCCATGACGAAAAACGTCAAATTTTCAGTTTGCATCATGATGCGTAATGGCTAATCTCTTCCCATCTGAATCTGTTGATCGTCGCACCAAATGTAAACAGCGCGGGAGGATCCCTCCTGAATGACCTCCTATCAGACCTCGACGCCGCCGTGGCCAGCTCTCGCCCCGATGACCCAAACGACGATATCCTCGCTTCCCTGGAACGCGAGCTCGCCTCCTCTTACGCCAACCCTCCCCCTTCCATGGGATTCTCCGGCGCATCCCGATCGGCAGCGGCGTTTGTGGTGGGACATCAGTCCAGTCGTGCCGCAGCTTCGTTGGATCCTCGTCCGATGAGTGCTGCCGGGACTGGAGTGGCGGGGGTGTCGGATCAGTTGGGCGGTCCGGATGATGCTTGGGCGGCGGCGTTGTCTCAATTTGGGAATATGAGTTTGGCTGCGGATTTTTTGGCCGCGGACTCGGCGAAGAAGGAGAAGGAGGCTAATATCACGAAGTCTGGCTTGGGCGATGGTGGCGGAATTTTTGGGGATTTGACTCCTGATGTGGTGGCGAATTTGTTCGACGACGATGACGACTATGATGCTGATGAGGAGGTTTTTTTGGGATCTGCAGCTGTTGGGAATAAGAATGGTGCGACGGTTGATGCCGAGGATGCGACTGGGGGATTGCTGGCCTTGTTGGGTGCGTCTAGGGCAAATGCAGCAGCAGCAGCAGCAGCTGCTGCTGCGGCCGAAAAGGAGCAGAAAACTGTCCAACCCGAGAAAGACGACGCAAAACCCGATGCATCGGAGGATACAAACGAAGAAAAGGAATTCACCAGTCCAAAAGGCTTCCATGGCACCAAGGCACCTCCGCCCAGCCCGATGTTTCCCGCTCAACCACCACCGATGGGCTTTTCAATGCCTCCTCCTCTTGGGGGTCCCTCTGGCTATCAGGGCATACCTCAACCTCCCCACCCCATCATGATGAATCACCCCATGATGCCACCGCCGATGCACATGCCGCCTCCCCATCCCATGATGGGTATGGGGCGTGGGATGCCGCCGCCTCCAATGGGAATGCACCCTATGATGATGGGTCCACCCGGTCAATCCATGCATGGGCCCCCTGGGTATCCTCCTTTCCATGGTCCTCCGTCTCCCATGCATCCAATGCCTCCGCAGGGAAGCAATATTCCTCTCCCCCAAACACAACAAGGTGCTCCATCAGATAAGGCTGTCAAAACGTTGTTCAAAAGTAAAGATTTCCCTGCGCTGGGTGAAGAAGCGAAAACCGAGGACGACGACGAAGAGTCGAAAGAGGAAATCTCCAGAGAAAATGAAGCTAATATGGAATCTGTCGCTCCTCATGTTGTTGCAAAGGTCATTTTCAACAACCCTGATCCTTCGGCACAACCTATCAATGCATCCCATGTGACATCATCGCTCATGCCAGCACGTGACATTTGCTACATCGTTCATTCTATGTTGCGCCCACTTCAAAGCTTGGATAGATACAATGATGATTATTACCATTGGAGCTTCGTTGACAGGAAAAGCCGCAATTTGCTCATGCTCGGTGGTATGGGTCCAGGAACCATGAAAGCCATTCCAAACCCAGTTTGGAAGGAAGTCAAAGTCTTGGCAAAGGAACGTGAAACCAAGTATCGCGAGGCAGTGGAAACCAGGGCGAAAGATTGGGCTGAGGAGAAAAAGAGTTTGGGACGCACTGTGAAAACGAACGTGAATCGTCCAAAAGCTTTGTTGACTACACCAGTGATGAATAAAGAAAAAGTTGTCGATGAAAAATCCGGCCAGGGAGGAGATGACAAAGTTGAATCTGACTATGAAATGGAACAGCAACGCAATCGAGTGCAGATGTGGAAAGCACGTGTAGCTATTGATAAAGGTTACACTGCCTTTTTATCTCTGACAGAACTTCGTCGGCTGATCCAAGCGAATTCAGGTGCCCCTCAGCTTGTCAATGACCTCATGAGTGATGTCAAAAGTAACGTGGACCTCTTACATTCCTCTTTTGGGGTTTCCGTAAAAATGGATAGCAATGGTAGCAGAAAGACTGACGTCGAGAAGACCAGGCTAGGAAGTACTCTTTCTCTACCTAAGGGTCGAGTGCTCTGCGCGCGCGCCATTGAAGGCGGAATCCTCCCTCACCAAAGTGCTTGTGAAATGCTACCCTTGGCTCTCTTACACATTTTTTCAACATCTTTGCCTGTTCCACGTGAAAGGGTTGCACAACCTACAGCTGAAGGGGAAGAAAGACTTGTCAGAGCTCTCACTGGTCTTGTCCTCACTGTTCAGCCCAGTGTTGAACCCACGGTGTTGTGTCGTTGTCTAGACATGGCAATCTCTATTGCAAGTGACGGTAATTTATCTAGCATTACTGGCAGCCGTGTCCGCATGGAACTGTTGCATTCCATTTTATCTCGTGGAAAAATCGTCTGCAACGATGCAATGGCAGAAGTGTGGGCCGAGAAGGAGAAAACTTTCATGGAGATCCTTTCTAAACAAGGAGGGAAATAGCTGGCTTGTGGAGTACTCTTTGACTTAATCATGATATTTTTGTGAATGTGCTCCCTGCAAAATTTTCATGGAATTGATTAAAGTAATCATAATTGATCTAGATTTTATTTGTATCAGATTTTATAATTGTATTATTTGTGGATCACAGAATTGCTCAATTAATCTCTCTCATTCTTTATCGAGACAGTGCCTCCACATCATTCCATCTTTTGCTCTCGTCTGATTTGCGTTCACTGGCGTCTTTTGTATCGTGAATGGATGCGGCCTCTAACCAAAAAAATAATAGTACCTTTTTCTCTCTCTCCCCCATCAGAGAGAATAGTACTGCGCATAAACGTGAAAATGAAAGAAACCACTTTCAAATAATATTATTATTACGATAGGTACCTAGAGGTACAAAACATCACTTACTCGCTTGCATCCGCACTTACGGGCGTCCTCCACGGGCAACGATTTGAAAGACACGACAATCCCCGAATATCAAATCATAATAATCGAGACATCATCACATTTTCACGGCACTATCGTCGTGCTTCGTTTCTTCGACGAATTTCTACGAAATCTCACCTCTTTACCCCTAGAGAGTACAGGCCAACTCAATTATTTCGTACCAAACTGTGTTCCTCTTTCGGTATTGAAGATGTGTTACACAAATAATATCTCAAACCCGTAGTCTCCCTTCTTTGACCAGGCTTCGTATTTGCCCGATTATTGAATATC
The DNA here is from genome assembly GCA_036940025.1 of Conticribra weissflogii. Lineage (NCBI taxonomy): Eukaryota > Bacillariophyta > Thalassiosirophyceae > Thalassiosirales > Thalassiosiraceae > Conticribra > Conticribra weissflogii. The sequence continues at coordinate 3,831 of JALLPE010001834.1, forward strand.
TAAAGTGAAAAATGTCCATCCAAGATTTATCAAAGGCAAAATCTACCACGGTTTCTGAGTCATCGGTTCCGACGTTGGCAGAACCGCTGCGGTACAAAAATAGTGGGAATAGACTCTTCGAGATGAAAAATTTTGCTGCGGCGTTAGCGTGTTACAAGCGTGGATTAGACGAGTTGCCTCGCGACTACGATCGCTCTGGCAGCGGGGAAGAGATAGCCGCCGTAGAATTAGCTCTTCGATCAAACGTCGCACTGTCGTTATTGAAACTCGCGAATGGGGGTTCTGTGAAATCGGCGGATAAGAAAATTCATTGTTGCATCGAGTGCGGGCAAGAATGCACGCGTGCATTGGAGATTGATCCGTCGAATACGAAGGTGTTATTTCGCAGAGCACAGGCGTATGAATTGCATGCGAGACTGAAATCCGGTCGAAAAATGCAAGACTTGATATCAAAGGCTCAAAGCGATCTAAAGCGATGCCAACAAATTCTTCAGGAGCAACTTGATCGACAAAAATGGTCCAGCCCACCAGAAAAAGAAAGAAAAGCAACAATTTCCCAGATGTACGAAACGACGAATTTACTCGAAAAAATTTCAAAACCAAGAAAAGCGTCAGGCGGTTCAAAGCCTGGTGGTTCCAAAAAAACCTTTCCTTCATCAGAAGATCAGTCGACTCAACAGAAAGTTCAAAAAGCCGACGATCGATATAATACATCAAACGGTGTAGTAATGAATGGGTATCATAGCAGGCCATCACCGTCGCATCAACGTGCAGCCATTGTTGAGCTACTAACAAGAAAAAAATCGAACAGATTAGGATCGCATCATGACGAAGTGCAAATATTCGGTCCGCTCGTTAACGAAGCATTCTTTTTGCTCAATATGGATTGGTGGGAGCAATGGTGCCGACACGTTGGTTTCTTCAAAACCTATACACACTGCGATGATGGCACTGCTAATAAATGTGGAATGGTGGATGCTAGCTACATCGCGGAAGTGGATAATTACAATGAAACGATGTTGGATTTGATGCCACCTGGCGCCACAATTCCTCCTTACGTCGAAAAAGATAGGAGAAAGAAAATCGGAGTCGGAAAAGAAGACGAGAAGCGGCGAGGGTCACTTTCTTCTACATCTTCTGAAAGTTCTGACAGTGAAAGTGCGCATGGAAACGGCGATGGAAACTCTCCGCCTGGAGTCATAGACAACTCATGTCTGTTGATCCGAGACAAATCTCGATGGGGATATGATTTCTCGGGAGAAACGGATGATCTACAAGGAACTCAGCAACAACCCCTATTAAGGCGCCATTTGGTTAGAGGATATCACTTTGAAGTTATCCCAAGAGAGGCATATGCCGCGCTACGTACATGGTATGGTGAAGCTTCTCCACAGATTTGTAGGCGGGCGTTACACTCATCGAATCTTCCTTTTGCTAATATCGATAGTACCAGTCCGAGAGTTTGGCTTTTACTTTATCCCGAATACTGGGGTATCATCAATAAACGCGAACCTTTTGAAGCTGGACTACACAATGTACCAGGGCAAGTCTCCAGATGTGGTGCTTGTCGCTCGCCAAATGGACGATTCTTTTGTTCACGATGTTCTTCCATTCGATACTGCAACAAAAGTTGTCAAATGAGTCATTGGCAGTATCACAAATCAGCGTGTCAGCTCCTGAACAAGCGGCGGTTGGAAAAGCAAGCCAACGGTGAGGATTTAAGTTGCCTCGATGACGTTGGGCTGATTCCTGACGATTCTTTATGGGGAAGAGTCGGATTGAACAATTTAGGAAATACATGTTTCATGAGCTCTGCGCTCCAGGTGAGTGTTGTTATTCTTCTCTTAAGAATTTTAAGATGTTGTTTGTTCATTTGTATATCGTTTGCTAACGACCCTCTTTGCGACGTGATGCTTGGTTTGTGACTGAAGTGCATGAGTCATGTGCTACCTCTGACAAGGTACTTTCTCTCGAACAAATTTGAAAGTGATATCAACGAAAACAATATACTCGGTACAGGGGGCAAGGTCGCCAGAGCCTACGGCGCTTTATTGAGGGATATTTGGATGGGGGCCCATCAGCACAGAAGTTTGAGCCCAACTACGTTGAAACGAGCGATTGAGCTCTTCGCGCCACGGTTCTCCGGTGTCTCCCAACAGGACTCTGCCGAGTTTTTAGCCTATTTGTTGGACGCACTTCACGAGGATCTCAACAGAATAAGGAATCCTCCGTATGTCGAGATGCCTGATGTTGAAAAAGGAAAGAAGCTGTCAATTTGTGGAGCTGAGGTAAGTCATTTCACTGTCATATTATTCTCTGACGAGTCATCTGAATTAACAAAATCTAATTTTGCTGAAGGCATGGGATGCTATATCACTTCGTAATAACAGCTTTATTTTTGATAACTTTTACGGATTATACAAAAGTACTTGCGTATGTCCTCAATGTGAAGAGTTGTCCGTTACATTTGGTGAGTTTTGATAAGTTTGTTGATTTTAGAACGATGTGCTATAAATCATACTGACACTCAACAAACTCTGTTCGGATAGAAACTTTCAACCACATCACGCTTGAAATACCGCGTCAACTTTCATTAGATGTAATGGTGGTACTTTTGAAAGATTGCGTGGAAAGCGCATGCTTGCCAATTCGGTATTGCATTCAAATTCACCCTAATGGCGTCATGAAAGATTTGAAAGTAACGCTGAGTCAAATATCTGGGGTACATCTGTCCAAACTGACATTCTGCAATATCCACAACAACCAGATAAACAAAATATTTAAGTAAGTAATACTTGATTATTCAATACGACTAAATTCCTTACTCCATCTCACCTCCAATAAATCATGTGGATGGGATTTACTCAGAGACAATGAGTATGTCTCAGGCGTGGTCAACCGTGGTATGGTTTTTGCTTACGAGACTGCACCACACGATGACCCTACGCAAGTACATGTCGTAGCATCTCATACCTTCCCAAATGGAAACAATGATGATAGATTTGGAATTCCGTTCCTTATGTCATTTGATGCTGACCTAAGTTGTGCAACCATCTCTAACATGATATGGGAACGCGTCAAACCATTCCTTCTGGTAGGACGTAGTCAGTTGCCTGAGAACTGTACGTTGGAACATGTACTTGATATTAGAGTGGTCGGAGCAAACGGTAAAGCTATTATCAACCGTGATGATCTTGAACCTTTGTCAATCGCCCCGACGGAAAAAAAAACTTTGGTCGATCTTTTAGGACACGAATGCAAAAGCAGTTTCATTTTCTTGACTTTAGAATGGTCAAATTTTGCTGTAGACAATACCGATTTATCTCGGATCAATTACAACAACTTTGAGGTTGTGACAGATCATTCCACCTACCTAATGTATCAACAAAACATGAGGCGTTTCAACGGGGCAAAAGCTGTCACCCTTGATGAATGTTTTACATCATTTACCCAACCAGGTAAGAACGTTGAACCATGTTTCATGTCTGAGATATCATTTTTACATCCATCTTCTCTGATTTGTAAATTTCGTTTTAGAACGACTCGATGACGACAATATGTGGTATTGCACGCACTGCAAAGAGCATGTGAGAGCGATGAAAACAGTGTGTCTTTGGAGACATCCGAACATCCTAGTGGTTCATTTGAAGAGGTTTGAATATAGGGACTCCTTTAGCAGAGAAAAGATTGGGGTGTTGGTTGACTTTCCACTGGAAGGATTGGATCTAGGAAAACATGCTGCGTCTGACTCATCTGATTTTGTCGTGGATGTAACTCCTGCGGTGTATGATCTTTTTGGTGGTAAGCTAGTGTCACGCTTTCCGTTATTTGTTGGGCGAGGAGCAGTCATTTTCCTATCATTTTTTCTCTAACCTTTCTCGTTTGAATTCTGATCTTTTTTTGCTCTTGAAGTAACCAACCATTATGGAAGAATGGGATTCGGTCATTACACTGCTTATGCTCGTCGATGGGATGAGTCGGGAGTGGAAAATAGTTGGATAGAATTTGATGATGAAAATGTTTCCCCCTTGGACACGCCCAGCAAAGTAGTCTCAGCTGCAGCTTATGTTCTTTTCTACAAAAAACGGGACATAATTTGATAACATTAGATGATCAATTTGTTCGGTTTCTGTATTGATAATGGACAAATGGACAAAAAGTAATGTGTCAAACTGAAGTTGTTTGAGTACGATAGAAGAAAACTCACTGGTATACCACTTGTGGTCTCATAACGGTACTGTTGTCACTATTCTAGTCAAATGTAGATCAAATATTGAGACATGATAATCCTGAAATTTAAGTCTTTAATACAACATAGAAGAGGAATAAAGTCATAACAACGTTCACTGAAATATTTCATACATAATAGAGCCAAAGTAAAAATAGAATAGATGATTTCTTAATTTTCAAGTTGTCGCATGGAATCTTCTCGAGGTTTTTTCGATGTCTTGGCTTTTTTCACTCTTTGGTTTATTGCCATAAGCTTCTTGACAGCCTCATCATCATTCGGTTTACCATTTTTCAAAAATAACACAATGCAAGTGATGTCATCAGTCCTGAGTTCATAATGCAGCCATTGCTCATAACTTGCTTGTAACAAATTGGCGCAAGCCTGCTGAGGGTTGTCGCATTCAGAGCAAATATCAATGACTCGCTGGTTTGTCAAAAACTCGAATATACCATCAGATGCAATGACCAAAATTTCATCTCCCTTGGTAATCTCTTTTGTAATGATTTCTGGTTCAGCTGTGACACCGATATCTTCACCAACGGTATCTCCCAAAGAACGAGAAAATGCAGTCCCTGGATATTTATGATCCTGGCACCACACTCTCGGAGGATCACCTTCTTCGTCGATGTCTTCACCTAGGTCAAGCAGTCCCCGATTTTCATTCACTGGAATTAGTCCGTCAATTTGATCGATGGTCATCACGCGAGCCCCTGCTTTCTTCAACCTTTCGCGTTCATCTTTACGATAAGGAGTCTGATCCTCTGACAATGGGATTGCAATCAACTCGCCTCGAGAAAGCTTTTGGTCTTTACTTTGAGATACAAAATTCACTTCTCCAATTTCTTTCTTTTCCTCTTCCATTGGAGTGGAATCATTTTCGATTCTGTAACCCAAAACGCATCTACTATCTCCGACATTTGACACCGTAATTCTACCTGCGTGAAACCCTACAGATATAGCGGTTGTTCCGCTCAAGGTATCCTTTACTGACTTATCATCGTGCATTGCCTTATTGCATTGTAAAAATGCTTGTCGGCAAGCATCCTCATATTCTTTTGGAAGACAAAAATGGGATTGTCGGTAAATATCAGTAGATGTAGAATCATGAAATCTCAAAGTTCACAATCGCACCTTTCTCTGGCAAGTAGGGCCAACTTGAAGGATAGAAAGCATCATTCGGCATTGGTTTACTGGTGTCCCTCTTTTTCAAATTCGCCGCATTCAAAGCAGCCCTTGCCTTTTTCAAATTTCGTGCCAGGTAGGCAGGTAATTTGTTTTTGGCAAATCTAGCGCAATCGTGGCCCCAATCGCCGTGGCCATCGAAGACAGCGAAGAACGCATCACCCACTCCATTTCCAAATTTGCTGGGGCAAATGTAATATTCATCCTGATTTTGTTTGTGCGGATCTGTAGGGAGAGATGTGTTCATTTAATGTTGACGTGATGTGTACAAAAAGTAAGGCATGTGTAGAATATAGGGTGCCCATGACGACTTGTTGAGAATAGTAGGTTGTGAAAGAAACAATCACAATAATAACACTACATAGGTAATACTGTACGATACAAATAGATGTACACGTCAAAGGACTCACTGTCAGGATAATATCCCCGCTGCGTCATAACCGCATATTGCACGTAAATCAAACCATCCGCATTACCTGATCGAATGTCACCCAAAATAATTCCCTTCGCTTCCGCACTCCCCGATATCCGCTTCGCCACTTCTTCTGCCATCAGCTGACCATTCTCATTCAGCTTTGGGGGAGGGAGTTCTGGTTCACTCTTGGGAGCCTGGGCACGTTTGGCCAATTTTGCTCGTTCCGAGGCGGTATGAATACGTTCGGTCTTGTCGATACCTTTGCGTCCTTTCATGACGCGCTCAGTGGCATCAAGGTCTTCGGCGTTGGCCGGAGAGGATGAGGTGCAGCCCATGGTTGATGGATTCGATTGAATATATTATTACAGAGGACGGTCTAAATCTGAACGCTGAAGGCTGGAAGAAGACGACGAAACAATGTGCTTTAATGAGATTATTTGATGATGTCGCATAAATTGTTGGAACCGAACGCAGATTGAGAATCGTATTCCTCTAGATGATATGATGAAACAACGATCGTATTTTCGCCTATTTTTTATCCAATATTGGAACAGTGTGGAGGGCTTTGCGAAATTTAAATAAAATAATACATACTACTGCTGTCGAACGCCAATAATTGTCATTGATGAAAGTGAACTGTGAAATGATCAGGGTCTATCTGCAGCTCATTTTGATCCTTAGAGAGATAGGTTTGATCTGAGCTTCACTGATCTTTTTTTGCAATACAACGTTGCGAGATTATTATTTGCCATATATACTCCTATCATTACCGAAAATACACAGTTATCTCTATCAAAAGCGACTAAAATAGAAATGACAACAACCACATCGTGGACAGACTGAGGGGCCACAGAACCCCGCAAGAGGTCTGGTTCTCAGCTACTACTACTCTACCAGACACTCTACACATATTAATATCTTAACCGGTTCTAGTGTTGGTACACCTCTCTTCTTCTCTTCTTTACTATGAGAGGAGTGCTCATAATACATTGTTTTATGAAAATATTATAGGTTCGCATCTTTTCGTCTCTGGATTTTAAATGGATATGGTCAGGACAACATTGATTGGTACAAAGTGTCGTAGAAGAATCTTCAACAAAAGTGCAACTTTTGGTCTGACTCTCTTTTCTCTCCACAGGAAGACAATGGAATGGCGAAGAATTTTTAGCGATTTTTCTTTTTCAGTCG
>JALLPE010001835.1:0-10842 GCA_036940025.1 Conticribra weissflogii
AATGTCAAATTTTGGGGATTCCACATTAGTAGGGCATACAAGACAATGAACCAGTGAAAAAATTGGTATTTTTCATTTTTATTGCGTTTTTGAATTCTTTGGGATGAGAGGAGTACATTGCATGAAAAAAATGAAAAAAGCTTACTCTGAAGTATGTTTTTGTCCTAACATTTGGCAATTTTTGAGCTTTTTTCAACTTGTCTGGATATGTTGTGTGTTGGTGTTGATGTTGCTAAATTTTGAGATGTTGTGACTTATGACAATTCCAACTAAGGTGCTGGAGTGGTTATTTTTGAACCAGGTGGCACTGTAGTGGAGGCTGATGGAAGTGTTTGGAGGAGGTTTGATGGGGGGGTTGTCATTCTTGTGGTACAAAGGATCACACCTCACATGGACTGGGCCATATCATGGCTGGCTGTGGCAAAATGGATGCAGTGGTAGTGGTGGTTTTTTGGTGGAGGGTCCACAGTACAAGGCCCCAGGACACCATATGCAAGTCAAGACATATTATGTTGGGCTGACTAATCGAAACAAAAAGTCAAGTACTCGTGTTTCACACAACATCAACCCACACAATGGTGAGAATTGCAATAAATTCATTTGGTGTCTCCACTGCTTTTTAATTGGTTATTCCAGCCTCTAGGGGGGCATGGGATTATTATTTTTTACCCAATATTTACTCTAAGTTTAATTTTTGGTTGTTTTTTGGCCTGAAATACGTACAAGGTAGGTGTGAACACTAAAATATGGTACTAGGTACTACGTCATAATATGATGCCGTCTCCATTACATGAATTTTCCAAATGTCACGTATTATTATTCATCAAGCAAAAAGGTCACCTACAATACTACAAAATGGCAACAATATCGTTGTGTTGCGAAGGTCACATCAATAGTCTGCGGAAATTATTGTTGAAGTAGGACTATTATGGACTATCAGACCATGATATTTACCATGATATTTTGCATCTGTAGTTACAGTCTGTTTGTTGTGGTCATACTAATGCCAGCCACTTCTATCTATTCATAACCTCTGAAAACCTCTCCTTCCATTATCAAGTGATTGATCATAATATCATTACCTGGCATGTTACTAACCCCTCCATCGACGGCAGAATGAGGGACGGCAACCATGACCATGGCGATGATGTATCCGAGTCGTCTTCATGCATGTCTCCCGATTTGCTGATGAGCGATGATGACGAAGACGACCCTGAATTGTCGAAGTCGCAGTCAGCTTTGTCCATGCGAAAGAGTTCGTCAGATGATGCCGAAGTGATCGAAACGGATTCGGGTCATTGTTACAAAAGTCCAGCATATTCTGTAGAGCCGCCCTCCGATACAAAATTTCTAACGATGAAAATTCAAAATGATAAACAATGTGGCATCGATTCTACTTCGAGGAAAGATTCACATGAAGTTATTACAAGAGATTTTGTTGGGTCAAGCAAATTGTCCGAGGGTTCAAAAATTACAAATGTTGCAACAGCGAATAATGCTCAAATTTTATCCTCGAATAATTCAACGGCATCATTTCTCTACAAAGACTCAAATTCAGAATATCAGGGAAAACATACTAGGTCGATGAGTAGAACTCCAGTTCACAGTAATGCCACTGAAAGAATTACTCATCATTCCAGCTCACTTGATTCTTCACAAAAGGACACAAGCAGCTCAACACACGAGGAGGAAGATCCAAACCTGACAATTCACCAATTGAAATATGAAAATTTGCAATCACAATCAACAAGCTGCATCCCTCAAAAATCATCATTAGCCTCGAAGCCAACAACAACTACAATTTCCAAATTTCAATCCAGTGACTCTGACTCTGATGACGATGACATCCAAACACGTCTTGCCAAGCGGAGGAAGAAGAAGAGGAAGCTGGCTGAGATGTCGAGTTCGAGAGATCACGTTGATCTTGCTGGTGGTGTTAGGCCAGAGCTTTCCAAAAGCAAAGACACTGAAATAATTGTCAATGAAACTAGGAAAAGAGTTGATGGGACGAAAAGGAAAGAGACCGTTTTGCACAAGTGTTTGCCAATGGATGATATTATCGCATTCAAATACTTGGGTCATCCCGATAAAGTGCAATCCCATACTAATCCGACGATTGCAACCGACTCATCCAAGAAACAATCTCCGCAGTCTCATTCAAAGTTGAACAACGAATCAACCATGGGGAATACGGAAGCAAGTCATCAAACTCCGGCATCGTGTAAACCGCCATCTCTTCCGCCGTTGAATGAAAAATTGGAAAAACAAGCTGCCATTGACTCATCAACATCAACCTCTATTGCAAATTTAGGGTTGCGAATAGGCAAAACGCCATGTAGGCAGGAATCTACCGAAATCCCTGTAACGATGGACGTATCACTTGAAGTTGGTGCCAACATTCCTATCCCACCTTCGCTCTCAGGGCCTGCAGTACTAACGGAATCCCCTCTAAAGCCACCTACGATACGGCTCTCTACCAAATCGGGAACGTCTCAGAACCAATCCGCAAACAAAATGCAACAAAACATCGACCCAATCGTAGCATCCATTGAACCAACACCGCCCAACGTTAATTGGGCAGTTCAAAAACAATGCCTTCTAGTCCGAAACGTCCTTCCGTCGACAGCAGAAGCAACCTTTCGCCACCAAGACATATTACCAAGGAACAAAGTGGCCGGGTTCGACCTCGACCAAACCCTTGTTCAGTGGAGATGCTCTGGTTGGCCTTCTCGTCCCGATCACTACGAACTTTGGAATGCCAACGTCATCAACAGACTACGCCAATTGCACGATGAAGAGCAATACAAGTTGGTCATATTCTCGAATCAAGGCGGTATACGAGGAGCATTTCAAGGAAAGACTGCAACAAGAATCAAGGGAATTATTGATTGGATTGAGAAGTTAGTGTGTCGTCCTCTTTTTGCAGTGTGTTCTACGCAGAAGAATGGAGGCTATCACAAAGGGAACTCTGGAATGTGGCACATCATGAAAGAATATTGTAATGGCGGAGAAGAAGTTCATCCGCATCTGTCATTTTTCGTGGGAGATTCCGATGGTTCTGGTACAGATTCGACAGATCTTCAGAATCAATACCAACAGACGGGAGTGGATAAAATGTTCGCAGAAAATGTAGGGTTGAATTTCTACACGCCCAATGAGTTTTTTGAAACTAGCAATATGGACAAAAGAAGAAGTCTCTCCATCTTGCAGCCGCCTCCACATCTGTCCGAACAAGTTTTGAATACACGAGCTGCATTATTTGGAGGGTATTTAGGTGGTCCCGTTTTGCTGATTCTTTGCGGTGCTCAAGGTAGCGGTAAGAGTACCTTCTCTCAGCGTTTAGTCGATGGCAGAACTTCCTGGAGACATTGCAACCAAGACTCTATCCGAAATGGGCAACCAGGAGATCGAAAGGCTGTGGAGAAGGCAGTCCGAACGTCTCTGAAGCAAGGTAAAAATGTGGTGTTGGATAGAATGCACTTAGATCCCACTCAGAGGGCGCCTTTTCTCGAAATTGGTAAAGAGTTGAATGTGCCAGTACATGTTGCAGTAATGATAGCCTCTGAGGATGAAGTGCATGAAAGAGTCGTCAACAGAATCAATCACCCAGGAAAGGTCGAAGGACAAAATGGTGCGCGGATAGCGGTCTCTTCAATGGCGAAATTGGTGCAACCGAGTTATGAGGAGGGCTTCCAACTGATTTCTTTCACGACATCCGACATTGCTACGGTAATTTTGCAAGCATATCAGCGTGTCCCAATACAAAACGCGCAAGAACCCCAACCAATACCCCCGATACAAAAATATATACGCTTACCGAATGCTGGGAAAAATATATTCTTCCCCATGATCACCTTGGGAACGATGGCTGGGAAAAGAGTTACAACATCCATTGTTTTGAGTGCAGTTGAATTGGGCTGTAAAGCCGTTGATACAGCGCCAACATACAATAATGAAGAGGAAGTGGGTGCTGCTTTGTCTTCAAATGACCATATCAACTTGACAATCAAGATTCCCAAACGTGCCGCCAATGCACCCCGCGCCCGGTATGAGGTGATTCAAAGTCTTACGAAGCTCAGGCGTGAAAGTGCGAATGTGATATTGCTTCATTGGCCGTGTGACTTGATAGAAGCCGGGGAGTTATCATCTACGTGGAAAGAATTGGAAGCGATGAAAAAAGAGGGAATTTGTGAAATTATTGGAGTTTCTAACTTCTCGATATCAGCGCTGCAGCTGCTCCTTGCGAACTGTGAAATAAAACCATCCCTTAATCAAATAGAGAGACATCCTCTATTGCCTCAATACGAACTGATGGATTATTGCTCGTCACAGGGTATCATCGTTCAAGCACATTCACCGCTTGGTCGTGGAAGCCCATTATTGCTTGAAAATGAAACAATTCTGGATATCTCCAAAGATATTGGGACAATGACACCCGCACAAATTCTTCTTTCTTGGAATCTGCAACAAGGTGTCCCGATTGTGGTTAAATTTTCAACCGAAGAACATGGCAAGGAAGTGATGGCTTTACTGTCGGCGGAGGGTTGCAGCGAATCCACGCCAAAGCTATCTCCAAGTCACATGAAGGCGATTCACAACATCAAAGTCTCGTCAGGAGAAAAGTCCCATCGTTTTGTTGCGCCTCCTTTTATGTATCGTCCGGGAGCTGCCTACTCTTGGGGAGATCATACCCCGAATCCCTTATAATTAACCGGATATTTCATCGTACAACTACTGAATGGTGCAAAACTTTTCATTATCTAAAAAATAATCTAAATACGGTCGTGTTTTCTTTTTTTCTAGGTAAGGCACTTTTACACCCCACGTAATCTACTTCTGTAACAGTAAAGGGAAAGAGTGTAATGACCGGTGAACGTCCACATGAAGAAGAGGAGCAGTATCGGCACACTTTCTCTAATTATACGTATGACAATAATTGTTTTCAGTACCTAACAACCATGTACGGATTCGGTGATTGCTCCAGATGATTTAGCCACTGATTCCACTCCTAATAATCATTATGTAAAATATCCGAGATTTCCTAATTAGGAAATTCTATAGGCAGTTTCCAGGAAGCCACAGTTTTCATCGGAAAAAAGATACATTTATTGTAAGATGAGGGGAAACACGACAGGTCTATTCATAAAAACGACGACAAAGTGTAATGTTCCCGAGGAAGTAAAGATGATGAAGTGCAACTTGAAATCTCGATAGCAAAATAAATAAATTGCGATTCTCCTTCACTGACAACGTCAGAATCCTTCAGCTCACGGAACTCTATATCTCATGAATCACTCTTCTTTTCGTTGTAGTCTATGGGAACAAACTCATCTTCATTTTCGTCGCCAATCTGAATATCATTTAAACCAGTCTCTACAGCATTTTCGTCAATATAAGCAGCTCCAATTTCTGATTCCGCAGGTGCATTTTTGCTCTTTGAACGATGTCGCCTCGATCCGCCTTTGTGCATGGACGCTGCTCCTCCTTTTTTGAAGAAACGATGATATCCCAACCTTCGAGCTTCGGTGTCATCATTCTTTTCTAATTGACCAATTCCAGACGACCCAGTTTTGACGGTACCAAACTCTGCCAGGAGGAGACATCCATTTCCATATTCATCAGAACCAGCGACTGCAATTGTATTTTCTTTATCTGGGACGAAAGCGCATGCCTGAGGATGGGGTATTCCACGAACCTGGGCATAGGATTGTTCTCCTTCCATTAAGTACCTCTTCGGTGCCACGACGAGTTTCGGGAGCATCCTCATGGCTTTTCCGGTCATGGAAGATGATGATTTGGATTTATTAGCATCTACATTGGAAAGTGAATCATTGCTGTTTGAATTGTTTGGGTCCGTCGCTTGAAACACATGCACCGTCCTATGATCACTTGCACATCCAATCCAGCAAGAATCCAAACTAAACGTCAAGCACGAAATAGTTGCTCTATCCACGCCCCGACGAAATTCCCTCAACGGCACCGAAGAAGACACCATGGTCGTGTCCTTCCCACTTCCAGCCGAAGATATCGAATCCCTCGCCGCCCTCCCACCTCCACCGACAGCGACACCTCTCGTATCAAACAATCGAATCACCGTTCCCCGCTCCGACGCCGTCGCGAGTAGAGAACCGTCAACGCTCAATGCCAATGCCCCCAATGCCGATTCGTGTGCATCCACAAAGGTCGTTCTTCGAAGCCCATACAATTCTACGCGAACTTGGCCCCTTTGAGTACTGGGACATGCTAAAACCAATCCATTCCTCTGTCCTCCTCCGCCGCCGCTGGTACTGCCTAATGCATCCTCTGCCCTCTCTACCCCCGAAGATGATGCCGAATTTGAGGAAATCCCCCCGACCCCGGTATTGTCCAAACTGACTCCGATCAAACCTCTTGGGTTATCCCCCGTATGGACTTTATCGAGCAAGTCTAAATCGGAGAAGTTGTAAACGTAAACTCGATCTCTCAACACTACTATGATGCGATCGCGACGAAGTTTGGTGGCGAGGACTTTTTGTCGGAAGGACAATTCTCCAACGGTTTTTTGGAGATGATCATCGTAAATTAGGACTTTGTTGGGTGGGTAATGGGGAGAGGTCGTGTGGCCTGTGAGGGCTAACATGTTAGTTCTGTAGAGCATTTCTATGTGGGCTATCCCAGCTGTAAAAGCCCCCGAAAAAATATAAAAAGTGGAATTGCATACGTGAGCTCTAGAACGGGAAAAGCTTTGGCACTCAGAAATGTATGGTATGCTCGAGGTAAATGCTGCGACGCTAAACGGAGACGACAATGAAGATCGAAACACGCTGAATAGTAAAAAACACACCTTTTTCAGCCCCACCCAACTTTCTCCGAAAAGTCTCCTGGAAAGGACTAACGTTGCAAATCCGAAAGCCACTTCCGGTACCAACAGCAAGACACCCTCCATCTTGGTTGAAATTCATGGTCAGGAGATCATCCTTGGCATCTGAATATGGATCCTCGTCGTCGTTGTCTTGGTTGTACACGGGAACATTTTCATTGACGTTTGTATCCTTCGAGTTGGCGCGGCTGATGCTAGGATTTATTTCTGGTGGATTGTTTGCATTGGAGTTGTCTTTTTGGACCTGTGGCATCTTGCCAGAGTCGTCTTGTTCGCTTTTCTTGGGATCGTTGATTGCATCCGCTTGCTGCCGGTTGATGTTGCCGGGACTAGCAGAGCTGCTAGTCACGCTGCCGCTGCCTGAAGCAGTTGGTTTCGTGTTGGAATCGGCCCCCATTTGATCAGAAACGAGGTATGTTGTTGGGCTTTCTGTAACGCCGTTGGATTGCGGGAGAAATGGTGGACGTCAGTCGTGTGCTTCGGCCGCTGAGCTCTAGCTGAGACTGTTCAACAGGTGACGATCCAGCAACACGAAGGATAGAAACACTGTACACTAAGGACACAGCCACACAGAGCTATCGAAACGATGGCAAGGCGATTAACTTTGGAATCTAATTCACCATTTAGATCTTGATTGCGATGGGAGAAAGCTGTTTGATGTGATAGTAGACTCGAATGGTTGTGTTTGTCAATTTTAGAATCGAAGGAATCTATGCTGAATATAGATATGCCAAGTCCTCCCCTTCAATGACTTGCAGCTCGATGGAACCAAGGGCGCCTCAGGTTGGTTTGACTTATGTTGATAACTTCGCTATCATTTAAATTCCAAACGTAAAGCCGACTCGCAAGAATGATGTGGAAATAGAGTGCCGGTACGGTTATCAAAATATGTGTAATATCATCGTTTCGAAAGGGCGACTAAAAAATAATACAACGATTGTTAGGTACGAAAGTGGAGCGTATTCAAAATTACATAAATCATAAATCATAAGACATAAAGAGCGCATAAATCATAAATTTATGATTTATGCACTCTTTATGTCACAAAAATTGGTGTTTCATGGTTTAGGCTCTGGTCCCTAAACCAACTCGCATAAATCATAAACCATAAGTTATACAAACTTTTTTATAGCTCGTAACTTGTATTTTTTTATTTTGAGTACGTACTTGCCAAATGATCTTGATCAAATGAAGAGATCTCGTGGCACAGAGAAGACGAGGAAGCCATGCTCAAACACCAACAAATAAAAACATTTCGATAGAACATAAATCGAAAAATGGTTAAGAAGAAAGGCTTCAACTTCCGCCAAAAAGAAATTGATTGCCTCCTCGATCTCATCGATGAGATGCTTCCCATTAGTGGAAAAGAATGGGAGGAGCTAGCGATGCGGCACAACTCATTTTTTCCAGAACACGATCGTAACGCTGAATCGCTGAAGCGAAAATTTTATTCCATTGCAAAGAAAGGACCCCCAACTGGCTCACCCAATTGTCCGGAATATGTCCGGTATGCGAAGGCCATCATGAAGAAGATTGCCATCGAAACAGACGGTTCGACTGGTTCTGGTGGTGCCGGTGAGATGTCAGAAAATTGTGACAGTGAGTTTGGTGACGCATAAAAAATGAGTAATCTGGAAGCCAATGTTTTGTCTCTGAAAGCTGTCTTTGCTACCTTAAAGGCAATACAATATTGTGATTCTATCACTTGCAATGGATAATATATTTTATGAAAGGGTCAATGATGCTTTTCTTAATTGTACAATGTCTCTTGGTCCTTTGACCTTTTAGTTAGTACAATACTGGTTACAAAGATGTTTATGAGGTTCAAATAGAGGGAAAGTGTATTTCAAGGTAAGTATTATGAGCCTTTTACTTGTTCAACATTGTCTTGATATAAAAAACTTAGTGATTCAGATTTTAATGCAAATGATTTTAATTGTTGTGTTCCTTGATGTTTCAGGCCTGTTACAAAAGGAAAGACAGATTTGAGTCTGATTATGTGATCACTGCATGGGCTGTCTTTATGCATCCACAAAATTGTGTTTATTTTCTCAGAGACTTGATGGAAGAATCAGATATACCACTGAGCAAGTTGTTGACTAATTGCAGTTTCCTCCTTGTACCAATAAGACAGTAAGCAATGATATTGCTGGGATGATCACTAACAGCATTTTGAATTAATTTAATAATTTTAACACCAAGAGTAGTTCTTACTATTGCAAGCATCTAGGATGATATATGTATCCCAATGAATTTAAGGAAGAATTATATGCATGTAGCAGTTGTATTCTTGACCTTTCAGCATGGTTTGGGATTTTGGGCTGTCATCCTACTTGGAAGATATTGGGAATTGGGAATCAGATCTGTCAAGAGGTGAAGCAAGTCAATGATGCAAAAGTTCTAACATACCATTCCAGAGAAAAGAGGGATTATATTTACTACTTGAAGTTTCATCAAAGCAAATTCTAATTGAGCTCATAGTCAAAATGTTCATGACAACTTCAGTGATGATATTATTGAATTAGTTCTTTTTCATCATCATTTTTATTCTTATCACTACCTTTTTTGTTTAGTCTTTTTTGGGTTGACTTTGAACTAAAAATGGGATGTTGGTGCTTTGTCTCTGAATCAATCTGCTATCACCTGTGAGTTTGTTGGCTAGATAGAGGATTGTTAGAAGGAAAAGTGGACAAATATCAAAGTTGCCAGCAATGTCCATCAAAACCTGAATGCCAACCTGCAAGCCAAAATAAACTCCCCTGTCACTCTCTCCTCTGGTTTGTATTTGATAGATGTAAACATCCAATGACTACCACAAGAAACAATCATTCAGTTTTGATTAATGTAGAGGAAGGAAATTTATGTTACTCATGAGATGCTTTGATAACATTCATATAATCTGTCTTAAAAACTTATTGATAATGTGAAGCAGTGCCTGTTTTTTTGTTATTAATTTTCAATTGAGGAAAATGTTTAGACATAGTTGAGGGCATGAGATTGACTTCTCATGATGAAAATTGGTTAAATGGAGAAGCCATAACATATAGCAATACTTGACAAATCAAATTGCATTAGACTTCATCACCCCCCTCATTGTGGGGTTACCTTGATGCTGCCCTGGGCCCTGCAGGTGGGTTTCCTGCCCTTGGTCTTGTTGGCCTACTTGTTCTTGGCCAACTTGGGGAAAATTACCATCTATGTTCTCCTCCATGGCAACATCTTGATTTTTGCAGCAGAGTTGGCCCAGAACTGGCCTGGTCTGCACTGTTGAGGTTTGAGGTTGGTCTCTTGCCATTGAAAAGAATAGTTTGGTGGTGGGTGGCACCTTCTACACACTCAGGCTATCTTTCCCCTGAGATGAAGGGTCAAACCATACCATTTCAATGCTTTGATGCTCATGCTCGCCCATCAATGGGCTAGCATCTTGACTTTGGTGGTCTTCCAACTCTATCATGCACTTGGTGACTTGATTCAAATAGTTTTGCAAACTCAGCAAGTGCTTGTTTCCATGTTGAGGCTCACAATGTGGACTTGGGTCTGATAAACAAATGAAAAGTTAGGTTAGGGGTAGGCTGAACTTGGACATGGCCTGGGTAACATCTTACAACCATATTCATCTGATATAAAAATTTCAGAGCTACTCTGGTGTTCTGATTCTGTGGGATTTATGTGTTTTTTGTGATACATGTGTCTTTGCCTGCCACACTTATGGGTTCCAACATCTGTAGGTTGCACTTCCATGGAGGTACCTAACAGATGTCTAACACTCCCTCTAGGTTTTGGTTGCATTATATTTTTCAACCACTGAAATAAAATTGTGATTTAGAGCAAAAACTTGTCCTCTTGCAGATGATTTTTCCTCCAACATTTTTGAGTTAGGGACATCAACTTGATTTCTAGAGGACAAATTTTCTTCAAAGATGACAAGTTTTGAAGAATCTTTGGATCTATCACCTATCACTTGATGTATAAAAACCCCTGAA
>JALLPE010001836.1:0-10836 GCA_036940025.1 Conticribra weissflogii
GTTGAAATTGGCGGATTTGAGGATGACAGTGTAACATCAAGAGAGTGGATACATGGTCTTATCTGTGTAGTGAGATATGATATGCGGCAACCATGATGGAACACCCCAATTTTCGCTCTCACCCTGTTCCAACACCGAAATAAGCCAGAGCATTTCAAGATCCCAAGTCATAAGAAACATGGTAGTATGACAAGTGCAGGTGTACAACAGTTTACGGAAAGCACTGTGAAGAGGATATGGTTGACTGAGTAGTGAATTACGAGGTTCTTAGTAAGATCTATCACGAAAACATAAACTTAAGGCACAGAGTTTGTTCATTATCTGGTGACGACATTACTGCTCAAGTTGCTTTTGAAGAGCGTCAATTTGCGCCTTGATGGCTGCAACCTTGACCTCGTTGATCTTAGAAATGATGGCAGCGTGGTTGGCACTGTAAAAGTCAAGAACGGCGTGGTTATCTTCCCAGTCCACCGTGCAGAGAGATTTAAGAACTTTGAGTGCTCCGTTGTAGTCCAAGGACGCATCAGCGGCCTTCAGCTGTGAAACGTAGTTGTCTTGCGCGATGCGGCGCTTTGCAAGATAGAAGAAGTATTCACGAGAACGGGCCCATGGAACTGAGTCCTTGATGACTCCCTTGGCCTTCATTCTCCCTGTCTTATCATGGAGATCAGCAAATTCAGTGGCAGCCTGCAAGTAAACTGGCTTCAAAATGTCTTCTCTTGCAGCAATCTTTGAAAACAAGAAATGCAATCATATAGTAAGAGTTTGTAAATGGCACAAGGTATAAAATAAAGTTGAGACTCATTGCATTTACCTGCTCCTTGATAGCTTCTTGTGCTTCCTGGTCTGTGTCATCAGTAGCCTCTAGCTCAGCATCAAGCATTTGTAGTTGAGGGTCAATGCGGTGCATGGCCTTGAGTTGGTCCGCCAATCTGAATTTAATCTCAATAATTCCAGCAGGCTCCAAAATACCACCACGAGCATCAGGATCGGAGAACATTGTCATCTTCTCTTCATTGATAGTGGGGTCAACTACAACCCAGGATCCTCCACGGAGCTCTCCGAAAGGTGGGAAGTAAATGTAAATAGGGTGCTTGTATTCACGAAGGGCATCAACAATCATCGATCCAAATTTGAGAATTTCTCCTGACATGTCACGACTTCCTCCACTGAATCCACGCCAGTTTGCGAAAATCATTACAGGCAATCCCTCGTTGTTGAAATCGCGGAGTGCTTGTGCGGTCTTGTAAGAAGAGTCAGGGAAAAGAACTTGACCTGCTTGGGGTTGGATAGCCTCACGACTATTGGGGTCAGCAGGATCAGCGGGAACTATTCTCTCAACAAGACGAGTTTCAACCGCAATGGCCCCCATAGGAATTCCTCCAAGGCGGCCGCGACCAATCACTGTACTCTTTCCCCATCCACTGAGGTATTCCTTCCAACTGCCCTTGTCAAAGAATCCAGGTGCATCGGCTGTGCCAGAGAGCATAAGTCGGGGGTCGTAAGGAGTCGGGGTAGGACGCCACTCAACATCGCGGTTGACAGGATCGGCGCACTGGCGAACAGCAGGTGGTGAATCAATTGTCTTGGGAACGAAGCTGAGCCACCTCAAAATGGAGCTAACACCTTGTTGGTCGTCATCAACAACTTCGTGAGTGCAACCATTGGGGAACATGACTTGGGGGCCGCCAAGTTGGTCTTGCGAAGTGTAAACCTCGCGACCAAGGAGCTTGTTCAACGCCCCATAACCGGTGAGAAGCATAGGTCCTTGCTTCATTTGAATGATACGTTGACCAAGACGAACAAGATAGGCACCAATGCCCACACTGCGACCGGTGACATAACTCAACGTGAAGATTTCGTCGTATGCACGGGAAGTTTCACCGGCAATCTTTCCACTTCCTTGGAGATTCTCAACACCGATACCCTCGTCTGTTCCGATGATGTCAGTGATTGCCCATCCCTCAGGAACCTGGCGCACATTGACCGATCCTTCTGGCAATGACTTGTAGACCTCGTCGGTAAGGTAGAGATATTCGAATCCTTTGGATGGGCTGGCTTCATCAATGAATTTGATGTTGAACTTGGGCTTGAGATCATCGACAAGTCCAATCCTGGCCCCAGAGTTGCAAGCAATGTAAACACGTGGAAGTTTGTGGTCGCGAGCGTATTTAGATGCCTTGTAGAAGAGTTCATCCTCAGGGACGCCAAAGGATCCACTCTGGACAGTAACGTCGTTGGCAATGAAGACCACTTGACGACCCTCGGGATATTCTGGAGTCTTCATCTTCACAAGCCATGCAACCATTGCAACCTTGTTCGTTCCGATTTCACGTTTGCCAAGTACAAGATTACCATCAGGACCTTCAAGGAGCTCTTGCGATTCGAAGAGACCTCCAGGAATAATACTAGGTGCTCCTGGCGCTCCAGCAAGGTCAGCCAAGTAGTTCTCCCATTCTTGAATCAAACCAACCTCGAGAAGTCCAAGGAAATCGTAAGCATATGTGGATCCCACACGACGAGCGATGGCACGCTTGGTTTGAATGATGTTGGAAGTAGAGTAGGGGTCGAGCATGCACACAGCGTCTTTTCCAGCTCCGATGACGCAGAATTCACGGGTGACGCCCGTAACTGGATCAGGGCGCTCGATGTATGCAGCACTCTTGAGCCACTCGCCTTCCATTGAAGAGGCGACGAGGCGTACAGGAACGACCATAGGATTGCCATCTTCGTCGGTGGAAGTCACACGAACTTTGGCCTCGATTTCATCAACTCGGAGCTTCAACAAACGTTGAGCTAGGCGGCTCTTGAGCTTGTCAACAACGTCGTAGAAATTATTTGCAATTTCCTCTGGCGTAGCTCCGGTGAGTTCAGGAAGGGAATGCAAATAGATGCGAGAAGAGGATTGGAGAGTGACCTTGGAGTTAGACTGAGCACGCTCTAATTCATCGAGTCCTTGAAGGAGTGCACGGCGAGCACCGGAAAAAGTAACAAGGCCTGGTGTGTGTGTGACTCCGCGAACAAACACAACTTGAGCAGCGTTACGTTTGGCGGTCTTTTCTGTACCAACGTAGATCTGCACATTACGTCCAACTGCAGGGATGCGTTCGAGGTTGTAGTTCTCTCCTAAACGTCCAAGCTCAAGCAAGTGGTGGAAAGTAGGACGCATTCCGCGACGAAGGGGGTCTTCCTTGAAGCCATCACACTGAGGGAACGTGTAGTAGGCTGGATCCTTGCTTCCCTTGGTGATGAGTACGGTCACTGTCCTAATTCCAAGCATGTTGAGCTTAGCTTGGTTGGCAGCAAGCGCATTTTCAAGGTCAGCGATGTTGCTGTCTCCGGATATCGCACCGATTTGGAGCACATTGATCGGACCATCTTTGGATGCATCTCCTGAAAGCTTGGAGCCATAGGAGTTGAGGATCTCGGGCAATTCTTGCGCAAATTTCCCAGCATCTTCGATGACGGAGAAAAATCCGTTCCTCGTCACACGATCAGCCTTGGGAACATCGGCGAATTCGAATTCAAATGAGCATGACAGGCGACCGTCAAGAGTTTCGACATTCAATTTGGGCACACTGTACGTGCGGTAAACACGGCGGATGAAAGTTTCCATGGCAGATGCACGAACAGACTCGTCCTTGTCATCGAGAAGGTTGGTGAGGAGATCCACTCCAGCTGACAGAGTGGAACTGCGGCTGAGCTCGATCAAGTCAGTATCACTATCAGTCAACTTGGAGCGCAAGTCAGCGCAACGAACGTCGAATGAAGGGACCTTGGCATTGCGAACTTTCTCTTCAGCGGCCAGAATGATTTCACCGTAAGCTTTTCCTTTGAGTTGGGTAAGCGAATCAAGAGCTGTAATGACTTCATCGGGAATATCAGATCCGAACCGATCTTTGAAGGTGTCTACCTGACGAATCATGGCAAGAATGAGTTGCGATCGCATCGCAAGCTTTTGGTGGGCCAAGTTCTCAGCAATGACAACGTCAAGGTTGTCAGGATTCGCTTTGGCGAGAGTGCGTACAACATCGTCGTTGATTTGACCATCAAACAAAGATTCAACGCGGTAAAATTCGTTGATAGACTTGATGAGGAGTTCGGCTGCGGCAGCCCCATCAGAAACAGCGTCGAGGGCTTTCTGGGCAACTGCCTCTGGATCCAAGTTGTATCCAGAGAGGACATTGGCAACGGCGCTGGCGGGTGCAATTTCGACGGTGGCTTCAGGGATGTCGAGCATGCCATCGAAGATATCAATTTTCTTGACCTTCGACGGATCCTTGAGTTCAAGAGTTGCGAGAAGGTCTCCGGCTCCGATGACTGTTCCAGGACTGAGGTTGTGGGAAATCTTTCCAGACTCTGTCGCTTTCAATGGCATGATCATCTTCATCGCCTCAACTTCCACGTAAGGCTGGCCGGCTTCAACTGGGGCGCCATTGTCTTGGAGGTAGCGAACAACTTTTCCGGTGACATCGGTGCGGAGCTCGGAAGGATCAAAGATGGTGGGCCTAAAAATGCCGCGTAAACAAACAAGGAAAAGATGAGTCACAAACAAAACGAGGCAGGTGCGCTCTCCCTGACGGCGCAATGGTAGAAACTCACATGAGAATTGTGTTACCATCCAAAGAAAGTCTCAATCCTAGAGGTTCGTCCATTCCGAAGATGCGGTGAGTCTCTCCTCCGAAGGTTGCCAACAAAGCTCCTTCAGCAGTCTGGGTGACCTCCACGTCGATCTTGTTTCCTCCGAGCGTTAGCCTGTAAACATCAGGTGAGATCCTCTCGACATGGAATGAGTATTTTGTATCCAAGTAAGCAACTTCAATATTGAACGAGTTGATTCCGGGGATTCCGCCAGTGGACACTTGTCCTTTGCGGAAAGATTCTTTCACTTCTTCACTGGCGGTCTTCACGTGCTCGAATGCTTTGAACACAGCAGCCGATACAACAACTAGATGGGAAGGCACTTCGACGGCCACCGCTTTCTCCCTGATCAATCCATCCAGCCACGAAGTGTCGATAGCGTTATTCTTGAAATCTTCGGTTTCCAACAACTTGACCAAGTATTCCACGGAGTTACGAATGTTACCGCGCACTTCCATCTCTTTCAAAGCCAATACCAAAGCCTTGCGTGCTTGCTCGCGGTTGGGACCCTTGGCAAACAAGTGACCGAATTGAGAATCGGCGAACTCGTGGATGCCTCCGTTGGCGCCAACGCTGAAGTAACCCCACACATTGGGCGTCGATTGGAACTTGATGCGTTCAATGGATCCAGATGTGGGCTTGAATCCTTCGTCGGGGTTCTCGGCCGTGATTCGTGCAGCGATCACGTGGGAGTCGATGTCGCGGTATCGCTCGGTGAGGAAGTCGATCTTTTCGGTTCCGTAGGTGTCCGCCTTCGCGTAGAGTTGGCGGATTTGTGGGATTTCGTAAAGGGGGATCCCCATGGCGACTTGAAGCTGAGTGGCGGGAAGGTTGACGCCGGTGATGCCTTCGGTGACCGGATGCTCGACTTGGAGACGGGGGTTCAACTCGAGGAAAAAGTAGCTATTGGTGTCGGCATTGTACAAGTACTCCACGGTTCCGGCACCTTGGTAACCGATACTCTGAGTCAGACGCTGGGCGGCGAGTTCCATCTCGTGGAAGGTCTCTTTGGGAACGATCGCCGCAGGTCCCTCCTCAAAGATTTTTTGGAAACGACGTTGAGTGGAGCAATCACGTCCATTCAAAGCGACAGCGTTTCCGTGTTGATCTCCTACGATTTGAACTTCGATGTGACGGGCATTTTTGCAAAGTTGCATGATGAAAATGGGCGATCCGATGACCTCATTGGTGACTTGGACGTAGGCATTTCTCAAGTCGGCCTCGTTGTCAACGAACCGGATTCCTTTGCCTCCGCCTCCTTCGGACGCCTTGATCATGATACCGTTTTCGTAGCCTACTCTCCTCGCTGCTTCCACGGCCTCCTCGACGTTTCGGCAAGTGGCTTTCTCAAAGATCTCCTCGGGGATGGTTCCCTCGGCATTCAAGTTGGCTTCGAGCGGTCCGTCGTCGGGCCCGCCGTAGGAACCACTCCAGGGAATCGACGGCACCTTCGCCGTCTGTGCCAAAATATTGGCAGCGATCTTATCTCCCAGCACGCTCATAACGGGTCCAGTGGGTCCAATGAACTTGATCCCCAACTTATCCAGCGTGTTGGGCAGCTTGGGATTCTCCGATGCGTGCCCCCAACCGGGCCAGACGGCGTCCACTCCCTGCTCTTGGGCGACTTTGCAAATGACGTCGACGTTGGCGTAGTTGTTCAGGTTCTTTCCGCCGGGGACTTCCACGAAGGAGTCGGCCAACCGGATGAACTCGGCGTTGGCCTTGAGATCTTCGGGCGTGGCCATGGCTACGAATTGGATGGCGCGTTCGTCGCCGAACTCCATGTAGGCCCATTGGCGCATGGAGAGGATGGATTTGGTAGCGGCCATGCCGTTGTTGGCGATGAGGACCTTTTTGATGACGCGGTCGCCGCCTCGGGCCTTCACGTAGTCTTCCACGGTTTGAATGGCGGTTCCGTCGAGTGTGGCGGCCCAGAGGGCAGATTCGGACGCTGTGTTGATTTCGTTGGATTGGAAGAAGGCATTCTTCACGGTGCCAAAGAGGTTGTTCTTGGGTTGGGAGACGGTCTTGGGTGCGAATGCCGAGTGCTGGGGAGCTGTGAAAAAAATTTATATGCGACGTATGTGTCAGGTAAAATTGAAAGAATCTTGTCGCAAGGAAAGCGAAAATGACTTGTAAAGAGGCATGAAACATGAATCTCAATGCGTCAAACTACGTCGGGCACCGGAGGATGTCGTGTGGCATACGTTGTGACTATTGCGGCAGATAATATTATGTTAAAGCCCCGTTAAGACGTGGCGAAGCAGGCATTGTTTAGCGAATCCAACTGGGTGCATGGAACTCATGATTGCCCATGATGGTTTGTGACAATGTCAGCTCGACAGCATCTGGGACGTCCAGAGTCATTGCAGACGGCTTGAGACGTTCGAAGAGCCGACGAGACATATGACAGGTACTTCTTGTCCACAACAGCTCGATCGGTTAGTCCTTTGGTGGCAGGGCTCCATTCGATCGACCCGAGAGGATCACACATATGCGACCGTGGGACAACACGGCACATACTTCATTCGGCTGAAACTCACCGAAGGATGCTACACCAGCCAGCGTCGCAGCCAGAATCGCCGCTGTGGCAGCGGCGTATCGTGGTGCCATGGTTGTGAAACCTGATGTGCAATATTCTGGAAGGAACAATTTATGACAGCGACGGTTTTTTCTTGGGGCGGTACTGAGATAAATCGTTATGGTATGATGATTATTCCAGGGTGTAGGGTGTTTTGGGTTGAGCGGGTTCCGATCAAGCAGTGACGATCTCGGTGTCGTTAATGATATCTTGTATTTTGTATTTTATTTTGTTGTTTTCCTTTTTTGCGTGCGTGTTGGACTTTGATGGATGTTGTGTCAACTCTCTCCTTTTTTGTGGACGTCACATGTTGTGGAGTGGACAGGGGGTTTTTGTGCCAGACACCATAAAATATTATATTTAGTTCTACGGCACCGTAGATCTCTAAGTACTAAGTACTATAAATTTAACCCTTATAATGGGCACAGCACGAGTTCGGGAGCAATGCAGAAGGACCAAGATCCGTGTTCGCGTCAGCAACACTTTAGTTGGAGGTTTGGGTTGTTTTTGGCCATTGGATCATCAACAGAATTGGATCTTTTGTTGGAAGATAATAAACGATACCGATTCCCATCGGGTATGTACAATATTCCTATTCGAGACATCATATCGTGGGTCTTCGTACTACAACTTTGTCCTCTCCTTTTGTGGAGATCGAAGATATCCAAAAAAGATTTTCCACGAGAACTGGGACAAAGATATCAAGAACGCTCGTTTTATCACAATTTCAATTGCTAAAGATTATTCAATATTGTAAAATTTTGAATTTATGAGGATGAAATAGATATCAATGACAATGTAAAAGAGTCTTCCGTTGAAAAATGATGGATTTCAAAGAACCACAAAAATTTACCAGTATTGTACAATATACTACTATTCTAGAGTACATTCCTTAGTAATGATTTTACATAAAAAAAATTAGAAAAATACAGAGGACAATGCGGGGAGTGAGAGCAAAAGATGACAACCAATGACGTCAGTTGTTGTTGACAGTACTGTTCCGCAACGAATAAAATGATAAAATGAACTACGTACCAACATCTCCACTCCGATTACTTCAAGTTGTCGACTGTTTTGATGATGTCATCATGACGTCGTTGCAATTTTCTAGTGCTAGTCGATTGTTGGGACCCAGTCGGATGATGTCATTTTGACAGTATCACATTTCATGACGTCAATAAATCACAAAGAAATGCCAACGGATAGATTTTGTTTACTACTTGTTTCCATGGACACAAGACCCTCATTATTAGTTCCTAAATCTTGCATTGATTTTGTTGATGACGTCAGAAAACGTTCCTTCCAATACATCTTGATTGCGTATTCTCTAGGGGAAGACCATATTATATCGTACACAAATTGCTTCAAACTAAAAAATAAAAATGAATGACATCTGTCTAATTAAAATTCGTCAGTCCATATTATTTTGGAAAATGTAACATAGATTGTTTTCCTGTGATTGCACAGTGCGGGGTGGTTCCTGAATTCAAATGAGCAAAGCACAAATGAGCAAATGTACATTTTTTCTAATTTCCCAAAATGGGTGCATGCTGCTGATGTCAGTATTTCCTTGGCTTTCTCATTCCTTAGAAGTTTAAGCAAAATTGCATAAATATCAGGGAAAATCTCTTCAGAGGTTTTAAAGCTCTGAAGCATTTTATATGATATTGCATAAATGTTTTGCATGCCTATGAAAATTGTCGAGTAGGGATTCAGTACATAATTTGATAAAGATTTGAAATCTTGTGGACCTCACCAACAAGTATGCCATGAACACATTTTAGTCACATCATGTATGCTATGTAGCTATCTTACATTCACTCCAAGACAAAGAAAAGTTTTTGTATTTACACATTTATGTTGTAGGTTAGAATTTCATAGATGAATATAAATATGCAAATGCATCAATTATTAAATGAAAGAAACATGATGGATGACAGCAAAAAGATTCCATGTACCACAAAGTTCTTTGAAGTTTATGGACATTAGACTTTCTAAAATTAAATAATGAAAATTTGATGTATAAAATTTGACAATGAATTTGAAGAATTCAAATCAATCATTTCACATTCAATACACATCATGAAATATGAGGATGTAAAATGAAAGAGTGAAAAATATTCAGTCAAAAACACCACTTATTCATCAAAACATTGAACATCATATAAACTGATGTTTTGATTTGCAACTAAATGAAGGTAAAATTAAAAATTGACCATCACTTGCTCAATGACTACATGACAAATATTTCTAGAGGCTTGATCAATTAGATATACCCAGCATAATGTTGTTCTTTTTGGAATTTTCAAAAATACTGAGTTATACAATGTAACATATACTAACTACCAAGACCCTCTATATTTGACACTGGCTTTAAACACCAATTTATTAGATAAATCATATCATAAGCACACATTTTGTTGGAAACAAACTCTCAAAATTGGCATAGTTGTGGCAGTGTGCAACTCAAATATGGAAAAATTATAAAACTTCTCAAATCAAGCATTCCAATTTTCAAGACAGATCCACCAAGTAATATTGCAGGATCTCAATCAAGTTACTGAAATACAGAAGGTCTCTTGAGTCACGTATGAATGAATGATTTTGATTTCAATGACCATGTCAAAATCAAGCTTTTCTGTAACACACCACCATCTAGCATTCTTGAGATAAATGTTTCACTTGAAACAAATTACAGTAGTTTCAAAAGGAAATAATGATAAAACCAGAATACATACCTTCAATATTCATCTTTACACTTTGAAGCATCCATTGGTCATGTAGAATTTTCCATCATCTCATGAAAGAAATTGGTCTTTACTATGCTGCATTATGCACCACCATTGATTGAATAACGTAAGTGTTTGAGCACTTTTCATCACTAATAATGAAATTCATGCTCATTTCATGATCCAAGCAAGTACCTTCAATGAAAGTTGAAAGATTGGGCTGTTGAATAGAGCTGGAACAAGGCTTGCAACATGGCACTATGCCTTGTACCAGCTGTTAGGACTCGAAGTGGCATTGAATACAACAATCCATTGAGCTGCATTTGATAATATATCAAAAGTACATGGATTGTTTTTGCAATTACAGATATTGAAGATGAAGTTTTTGGAAATCAAAATTCTTTCTTCTGAGTGTCTTCTTTCACAAACTTTTTTCTTGTTGATTGAGCTAACAGAGCTATAGAAAAACCAGCTTTCATGATGTAGGATGTAGGATGATTACCATATTTTTAAATGACTTCAATTTGATGACAAAGATATTTTGTTGAGTTACAAAATCAATACTTGGCATAAGAGGATAAATTGATTGGACAACAACTTTGCCATCACTGATCAGAAAATCTCACTCTTGCCTGAAATTCAAGTTGTTGTTACTTAGAGTTTGGATGGTCCAAGGAAGGATGTCATTGGATGAGTTATTGAAAAATTCATATACAACCCTGTACACATTTAAAAGCTTAGTAGGAATTGTCATCTGTTGCTGTAGCAAGATGGACAGCAACAACATCAACAACATGTGACATTTTGTGACATATTTCCAACATGACGGATGTGACATCACGTCAACATCCGTCATGTTGGAAATATGTCATAAAATGTCACATG
>JALLPE010001838.1:0-10835 GCA_036940025.1 Conticribra weissflogii
AAAAGTGGAGATGTAAGATGTTGCAGGGGGATAAGTTGGAGACATCACAGTGGAGACAGGGTGGGGAGAGACATTGCAAGGGGAGACATCGCAGCATCATGAGATGGCAACATAGTGGGGGTGCATTGCCACAGGAGACGTCATGTCATGAGACAGTGACATTGCAATGTGAGACATTGCACTGTGTGATAGCAACATTGCACTGTGAGATGTTGTGGGGGAGATGTTGTGTGGGGAGATGTTGTGCCATGAGACAGCAATGTTGCAGGGGAAAACATTGATGGCAGATATTGCAGGGGGGGACATTCACCATGAGACAGCTTTGTTGCAGATGCAAAATGTTGCGGGGGGAGATATTGCACTGTATTTTGGTAGTATTGTAGGGGGAGAGGTAGCCATGAGACATTTCACCATGAGACATTGCACCATGAGACATTGCACCATGAGACAGAAACATTGTGGGGATGTGTCACAGCATCTTGAGATGGCAACATCACAGGAAGAGATGTTGCAGCATGAGACTTCACAGGAGAGACAGTGCAGCAAGAGAGGCTGCACTGGGAGATGGTGACATTGTGCCATGATGCTGGGGGAGATGTTGCATGCAGACATTGCTCTGTGAGACCTAACATTATGAGACAGCAACCTTAGTTGGGAAAGTTGTAGACATGTCTTGGACATGTTGTCATGTTGTCAGGCATATGTCGTAAATTTTTTCTGACATTTGTCATATGTCGCACGACATCAATTTTTGGAGTTTCTTGTATGTAGGGCGTACCAGACAATGACCCAGAGAAAAAATGGCACTTTTCATTTTTTGCATTTTTGAATTCTTTTGGACAAGAGGACTACATTGCACAAAAATAGAAAAACCATGCTTGGAAGTAATTTTTTCCTAAAGTTGGGCACTTTTTTATCTTTTTTGACATATCTGGACATGCTGTATGTCGGTGTCAGTGTCGCTAAATTTTGAGAAGTCTGGACTTCTTTTTTCCAACTAAGTCTCAAAGCAAGGCTCACATTTTGATATGCATTCACACCTAAGTCTGACATTCAGAAACAAGCCAATTTCTCAAAAAAGAATAAATTCCAATGTCAGTCTTAAATGTGAATGCACATTCACAATTTAAGCATGGCATCACAGTTTATGCCTCAATACATAGGAACTAATTTAATTTCTACAGCAAAAACAATATCCAAGCCTGGCATCATGATGTAATTCATTTTCTCAAAAAAACTTAAATCTTGATGCCAGACTTAAACATGAATGATTTTGATTCTGGATATCTTGCATGACTAAATAATTGGCACCAATTGCCCCTTATCATATCGTAGAATAGTTACATATGGTTAGTTGCATACTATGGCACAATATGGTACCATTTGTGGCAATGATGTTCTTATGGTACAATATATGATACAGCTTGATTGCACCAGTCTTTATATGTTGTCATTTAATATCTACATAGAGTGTCTGTTGTTTTGCAGTTGATATGTTATTTTCCATTTTAATTCCAATTAGAAGATTTTTGTTGCAAAAAAAAATTGATTTGTAATTGTAAATCTGTTGTAAATCATATTTTAATCAACTAGTTCAATATTTTATTTTGGAATCATGTTTGTAATCCATATGTTGGAAAAGAGAGAAATTGATTTTCAATCCCACATCATCCAAAGAGAAAAATGTAAATTCTGGTAATTTTCATGTTTCTTAACCCCTATAAACAAATGCATCATAATTTCCAAAAACTAATCCTCTTGAAGGCGATCTTCTTTCAAAAATTGTATCAAAAATTGAAAACTGATTTTTTTCCTCCAGATGATGATATTTTTGAAACTCATCAAACCCTGATGTGGTATTTGATGACCTCTGATGCATGTGTTTTGACACAGGAGGATTTCCAAAAAAATGTTTTTATGTCCAAAGAATCTTGACAAATTCATTCTCTCAAATAGTTGATCATTTGTTCATAACAAAATTTTCCTAGAATCATGTGGTGGGGTGAGTGACACTCGTGACAAATTGAAAATCAATAACTCATCCTCCAAATGACAAGTTTTTTTA
Organism: Conticribra weissflogii; assembly: GCA_036940025.1. NCBI lineage: Eukaryota > Bacillariophyta > Thalassiosirophyceae > Thalassiosirales > Thalassiosiraceae > Conticribra > Conticribra weissflogii. Next base: position 2,066 of record JALLPE010001838.1, read on the forward strand.
CTGTTTTGCAAAACAATCGTCCTCTAGAGGACGAGTTTTGCAATTATGAGTTAAAAATCGGCGTTAACAGTACATAGTCCTTTTTTGGTAGAAAATGAAGTATGTATGACAGATACCTTTTCTACGCAGTCGTTACATCTTACTAAAGTATGAAGTTTCCCCCCGACGAAAAGGCATCGAAAAAGCGGTGATGGATAGCTTCTCTGCTTTTCATCCAAGTGGAATTGAAATACGAAAGGCCGTGTTGCCTCTTTTTTTGATTGGATCGAAGCACGATTGTATGCCCTCTGTTTGCGTTTCAACGTGACCTTTCGACTCACCAATTCTGTGTCTGTCAAAGATGACTACAATTTCGACCCACTCAACTCACTCTAACCCATTGGCGCGGACGAAAGGAGGATGCGCTAAGCACAAACACGGCCTGAGTAGCAGCGAGATACGCCCCACACGCAGCAGCATTCGACGCTTTCGCGGCCGGCGTCGTCAAGAAGGATTTCACGATGATGACGACCATGGGAGCGACAGCGGCATCGTTCTGCCAGAGGATGACGAAGAAATTGCGAGCGTAGAAGCGGATGGTACTGGTCACTGTGACGACGGAGGAACGATGAGTAGATTAGATGGAAGCGATCGCTGCAGTGCCGGAGGTAGCGACGATGTGACCGAGGAAAAGCGAACATCAATATCTGATGTAAGAAGTTCTTCAGGAAAATTATTGGACGTTGGTCTCAGCGGAGGTCTTGACGATGATTTGTCGCCGAGTAGGAAACGGCAAAAAAATGATTCCTACGTGACAACTGATGGGAAGGATGCTCTACAATGTGAAGTTGTTGATACAATAACGGGGGGAAATGAGACAAAAACTGATTGGGATTTAGAGGATGCAATTTACAGCGGGATAGAGTCATTTGAAAATAGTATGCAACAAAAAGATGACGCTTCTGGCGGTGCTATGAGTCCTCTAGAAGGGACCACCCAGGGCACTCAGTCAGCTCCACTTGTTACGCCTCCCACATCAGATCAATCAAATCTCTCAACTATAGAATCGACAGGAATTAAATCAGAATGTCATGCATTTGATACGCATGAAACTGTCCAAAGTAATTCTGCAACTGAAAATGATTGCAATCCAGTGTCGAAGCTCTCAGCACCATCATCGATCACGACAACAGCACCAGCCACAATCGGAATTTCTTCACAGAAGAAAACATGCGCACGCACAATTTACCCTCGGGCGAGCAAAGCAGCAGCATGCACCAAAGTAGCTGGGTTGACTTCACCCATCAGAAAGACAGTGTCTACACAATTAGGAAAAAAGAGCAATGATGGTGTTATCTATGTGAAAGCAATTCCTAACACACTGGGGACTTTGGCATCAGCAAATGTCAACTCGTGCCATGCACTGGCTCCTGCTCCACACAGTTCCAATTATTATGCTACCGGTGCATCCTACCCCGGAAAAATTCAACCCGCAATACAATCGATTTCGCATACATCCCAACCCACCAAACAGAAAGCCAAGCCGAAAGCATCCCGTGGAGTCATGGCACCGATTCCCACCACCGTCAATTCGATTGCCTATGCCAAAGGACCATCGCCAGTTCCTAATCCTCTGGCTGGATATGAACAACGCCCTGGCACGCCCAATCAAACTTCTACCCAGTCAATTGAGACAGCCGTTCCTGACGAGAATCTTTGTGACGACGCCGAAAAAGATTCCAAAAATGAAAATATGAGTAGTACAATTACCTCTCTCATGTCCGCGGCACCAAATGCCACATTGCAACCTTCGACTCCTTCATCAAGACGTCTTAGTGAGGACCGATTGGGAAACAATTTTTCCACAATTGCAGAGAGCATGTCTTCGCAGCAGTGGCAGACTGATGGTCTGGCATCGACTGCACCTTCAGATGTGCCCGAAGTCAGAGGAAGAATTTTTTCCATTGATTTGGACCGTGAGTGCATAATGTTTCTTTCGTCGGACCGTCTTGTCGTTTACTGCGGCTCCTAACTCCTCGTCATGACTACGCTTTGAAACCTCAGCCTCTATCCTTGATTTTGCAGACAGTGTTGGGGACCCATTGGATGATGATAATCCCTCCCCTGATGAACCTATGAGTAATACGGAAGCTGCAGACAACAAGAACGTCACCTTCAAACTAGAAGAAACTGAAAATTACCCTCTCTCTCGTTCGGGAAGCAACGGATATCTGCGACGTGATCGAGGATTCTCTTTCGAATTCTTCTCATTTGGTTTCAGTGACGATGATGTTCTACCCCTTACACCTACTCTCACGTGCGACCAAAATGATGGAAAGAATATTAGCTCCGCCTCCATTGGCAGCCGTATGAGAGGCGACTCGATAATTTTTGACCCAATCAGTTTTCGTGATGGAGGTGTACATGAGACATCTGCCCTCATGCACGTCAAGAAGGAGCAAGAAAATGATTTTGTAGTAACTACACCAACAAATAAAGGCGCCGACAGCAAAGCTGCTGCTAATCCACCCGTGGCACAAACCGCGACAGTTGTTGCATCCGCTGGCCCCTCAGCCCCGGCTCAAGTTCAAAAGATGATTCTGCCACAAGTCCCAGAAAGCGACCCTAACACACAAACATCCCCTGCTGCGTCATTTGCCAACGTAACAGTTGTCAACAATAATTCTCTGCTTGCTTCGTGCCATCCGAAACCGGCCTATTCTAAACAAAGGATTAGAGCCAAGATGGCGAATCCAATTGTAAACAATATCTCAAGCAATTTTTCTGGACGTATTCCTCAAGGGGCCACCGTCACAAGTTATATGCCTCATGGATTCGCAAACAACAATACCATTCATATGCCGCATGGCAGTGACGCTGCTGCTGCAGCTGCTGCCGGAATGCCTCCAAATCATTTGAATGGTTCTCAAAACTCAGCAAATGTTGAGGGCTTTGCCATATCTCATACTGCCTGCCCCATGGAACTCTTGAACAAAGGTGGACGGATTGGAATTTATCTCCCTGAAGAACGAAAGGCCCGCATTGCCAAATTTCACTCCAAACGCAAGATTCGAATATGGAGGAAGCGAATCAAGTATGATTGCAGAAAGAAACTGGCAGATAGTCGACCAAGGATCAAGGGCAGGTTTGTCAAGAGGTCAGATGTGGATGGAGAAGAGGAATAACTTGTCCTTTTCGCTCATCATAATATTATCATTTCCATTATTCTTAGTAGTTGTACTTATTCCTTTATAACTTGCAATTCATACTCAAGTAATATAATTAAATAATCTTGTTTTGCAATTTTAGTGTTACACCTGAAAAAATTCTATTTTGATCAGTTCACTAGTCCGGTTGATACTTGACATAATCATTTTTTCCTCTTTGATGACGTGTGCATGGTATGCATCCGGGACTATTACCATTTGAACACGAATTCGAGCTGTTAAGAATTCTGGTAAATTACAAGTCTCATACGGAAATCGGAAAAGAATATCTCACTATTTATTTGTCGACATTCTGGGATGATGTTGCCGGTTGCTGAAGCAGTGATTACTATTATTAGGTGAGGAAGTGATAGCGGCGATTGCTCTCAGCGAAAAAGGCGACTAAGTGTGTGTGACAGCCCAATCCTATATCTGATTCCACCTCGATGGCTTCGAGGTTGACTGTAATTGCCAGATAGCTTTAGTACGTCTTCATAGTCGGATGGGAGCGGGAATGTGAAACATCGTGTTTGACGATTACCACCAGGACAAATAATGGTTATGAAGATATATCTCTTTTGATCAGCTGCTGTCTCTTGATTAATCGTAGGTGGATTGTAAGGAATATTAATTTATTTATTCTCGTTATCTATGAAAGAGTCAGATGCCATCGTTCAGTTATTGGCTCGACATCAACTGATTGATGCATGAATCTAGTAATAAAACGGTCATGTCAAAACTAAGCCACAAAATGACTTGTTGGACAAAATATCGTGCTCGCTTGTTATGCAAGATAGTTCGATCGTGTGGTGTTGAAAGAAAGCGGTCAGATTCGCGAAAGAAAGCCAGGCTTGCACAAAGCATCAACGCCAACCATTGCCCAGCACGACAACTACAGAGAAACTATTAATTCAACAAACATAAAGCACCACGATATACATACGCGGCGACACCAATAGTTGGAAACCGCTAAAGGTCCGACACCACAAGAGGGGTGAGTCCTGTCACTTTCATCTATCCATTCATTCAGCACAACGAAGAGGTAAACAACTTAAGGAGAGAACCTTGTCAATCATAGTTCACGAGATGTAATCACGCCAGCAACGCATGACAAGTCAATTATCCACAATACGCGTTACGAACGTGATGCCTTGGAGGGACGATGAACCATCATAAAAAAATAATTTCCTCACAAAAAAAACGACATGAAGTGTAACATAGCGAATTAGGGATATCAGCTGGTTTGTCCCATTGCGTTTGGCCTGTTTTCTCGTTGTAATAATAAATCTGCCCGTCAGCAGCGGTGGCGGATCGCCACGGAGAAAGAGGGATTCCTGGTGGTTGTCCATAAGGTGAAGGCTGGACCCCAGGTTGACCGTACGGTTGCATTTGCTGGGGTGGAAATGAATGCTGAGGCTGATACACCTGTCCGCCATACGGCTGTTGCTGCATGCCGTATTGTGGCGCGTAGGGTTGTTGCTGATATCCCTGATAGCCACCTTGGTAGGGTTGTTGTTGATAGCCTTGTTGGTTCCCATATTGGTTTCTGCCTCCAAATTGGCCGTCTTTTGAGCAATAGAGAAAGTATCAATGATATAAGAATTAAAAGAATAATTGTTCTGCTGACAACGAATAAAATAATCACACGAAAATAACTCACGTCCTCCTGCGTAAGGGTGGTTTGGACCCAATTCAATGATTTCTTGCAGCATTTGCTTCGCCATTTCAATCCCTTGACGCGATCCCTTGATACTGATCTCACAATCCTGTCCCGGTGGAACATTCTGATTTATTTGTATGTCACATCCAGAACGTTTCTGCAGGTCATTGATAGTTACACCCTTTTGTCCAATCACTCGCCCCATGTACATTTTGGCACAAGGAAACAATTCCGTTTCAATTCCTCCCATGGCAGCACTTGCTCCTCCAACTTGCCCATATGGCTGCCCATATGCTCCCGGTTGAGTACCGCCATAACCTCCATAACCCATGTTTTGATGCCCTCCATAACCGCTTGAACCCCCATACATACCACCACCTCCTCCCATTCCCATCTCGTTCGCCCCCGGCATCCCCTGACCTTGGTTTGGCAAGTTCGGGTAAGGCGGCCCAGCACCCCATGGGGCACCGCTCTGAGTCTTTTCCCTTATGAGCATACCGATAGCTTGCATTGCGTCCATCGCAGGATTAGCACAGAGGAACATGATCATTTCTTCAGCTTTCAAAACCGATTGCTCAGTTCCTGTGACAGTGACCTGACGATGATTTGCATCTACACCACCTCCTGTGTGATCTACTTGAATTTTGGCCGCACTCTTGCTTTGAAGCTCCCGAATCATTTCTCCGCCTCTCCCGATGATCTTGCCAATGACCGTGCCAGGTACCTGAATTTGCTTCCTGATGGCTTGTCCCAAAGGGAGTTCAGCTTCTTTCCCCCCCTCGCTGCACAAGATTTGTACCAATTGCTTCGCAAAATCAATCGTGGATCTCGTGCCACGATATGTGATGATCCGAGGAGCACCATCGGGAACGTTTTGATCTACATCAATACGACATCCAGACCGAGCTTGGAGGTCTCGAATCATCTCTCCTCCTTTTCCGATGACGCGGCCTACGTATAGAGTAGAAACTTCTCCTTTTTCTTCAATAGTTGACTCCATGGCAGGATTTGTAGCAGGTGCAGAAGTTGAGGGAGTCTCGGATGCGGGGACGCCCGTTGGAATTCCAGCTGGCGCAGAAGCTGACGCAGAGACCGTTGCCTCCGTGGACTCAGGCACTACACCAAGTTTGTCGGTAGTTCCTGGGTTACTTCCAGGGTTGGGGCTAGTGGTATTCGCAGCAGTATCAGTTGCTGTTGGGGCGGCGGGTGCATCTCCCGCCTTGGTCTCAGTTCGTTCTGGGTTTGACGATGCTACCGCCTCTGCGTCATGAGTAGCCCCTCCGTTTGAGTTGGGGAGCTGCTTGCTGTCGTTGCTTACCGTTTCGCCGTTTGCAGTGGCGGTGTCGTAATTTCCTCCTTCTTCGGATGTGGTGATCTTGGCGGCTGACGAATCAATTGTTAAATCCCGAAGAGAGACGTAACACGTAGCGGTTTTCGATTTAGATTGCATCGATGAAGTGAGTTCAGTGTTATTTGCAAATTGACAAAAAAAGATGGTTGGATATATTATATGTGAATGAAACGACGATTGCAATGTAGATCAAAAGGTGAAATAAATTGCCATCACAGCTTGGACAATGTCGTCGATAGGAACCTATTCAATGAGAAGGTGGTCTAAAAATTCGCACAGAAATGCACATGATATCTCGTGTTCTAGTAAAGATAGAACATTTTCACTTGATAGGTCAGTGTTCCTAACACACCATTGTCCATCGATATGTGGTAGGTACTTAGGGGATGGGAATACGATACGAGTCTGAGTTCTTATTGTCATCGCAGACACCAGTCCCACAGAAAACCTCGCAATTTTTAGTGAGGAGATACAGCAGCAGTAAGAACGGTCATAGACAAAAAACTGACAGAGAACCATCAGAGCTCCTCAGCACAATTGCACTGCGCCCTGTCGTCGGCTGCGCCAGCACGCACAGCATTTATAACATTACACATGCAAGATCGAGGCGGAAGTGCTTCTTTTACATAGTTGACACAACAAGATCAAGAGCACTTCAGCACCGCCGTGCATTCAGGACACATTATTATTTAACAGATACGAAAAATCCCCCAAAGAGAAATCAAAATCGGGGTATCATGACGTATTCTGGGTCCATAGGAACTCCATATTTCGTCATACACATGAAATAAAAAACGCCTCCCACCGACGTCCGTCGTCGTCCCCCCCGATGAAACCATGAAAAATAAAATGAAGGGCCAATCATGGCGACAAAGATAACGATGCCAAGAGAGGTAAAAGCCGATTGCTCACCTCCTTCAGCTCCACCATTATCTTCTGATATTTTATCCCCGGCAGCTGCCTCTTCCCCCTTCTCCGCATTCACGTCTACGCCCCCATCTCCGGACACGCCATCTGCCTCGCAATTTACATCGTCGGCAGCAGCTGCCGACTCCGCCTTGGCGGCATCGGCGCCGTCCTCGGTCGGGGCGGGTTCGGATGTCTGTTCCTCAGGGGGGGCGACTTGCTCTTCCTTGGCCTTTTTGGCTTTGGATGATGCGGGGGTTGCTTTGCGCTTTCCTCTTGGCGGCATGGTTTTGAGTAAATTTTTTTGGTGTTTTTGATAATATAATATAATATATGTATTATATATTTTGTACTTTACTAGAGAGATAATATTATATTAACATTGTTTTGTCTCGATAGCAATAATATGAGATCTAGGTGTGGTTGCCGCTATTACATAAAAAATTATTTTACAAGAGTTGATGTGCCCGTTTTGTGCCCTGCTTTTTTTCTTGATGGCCTTAAAAATGAAATCACGCCGATATGATGTTGTTGCCCTTGTCTCTCAATTATGCCCAGCGGTACAAACATTTCTCGAAAATGAAAAAACTGCTATGAGAGGTAATAGTATCTTAGTATTAGAGGGGTAGTAGTAGGGAGGATAGTTTCGTATTTTTTTTTCCGAAACAGGGATATTTCGTTCTTTTAAATTACTACCCGACGTGCGCGAGCATCATGACAAAAAAAATATAATATGTGGAGGAAGGCGTCTTTTTTTCAATAGGAAAACATCAATATTTGAAACGAAAAAGAGAGTTATTGAATCGAGGAAAGAGCAATCGTCGGCTCTAGTGCCACAGAGAGCACAGAAAACAATAAAACAATCACCTCCCTTGAGGCATAAATATTGCTTTTAAAATCGACAGATCTACGGTATAAAAGGTACTATTGTCACAATAATAGAATGCCTCGACTTCATCTTTCAGGATCGAAATGCAACAAAGGCCCTGGGTCCGCGCTCCGAAGAGTTCAAAATCTACATCCTTGGGCTCCTCGACGATCCATGTCTTCGACGTCGGCGGCGGCGGATGCTACTACGTCACAAACCATCGATGAAAACAACCACAATACTGCGGCGGAAACGGTGAAAAACGCGGCGTTGCACAACGATATCTCAGACTTGGATCTCTTCGAATTTGCTGAAGAATTTGATTACGATGAAATGGAATCGTCTGTGCGTGACGGCAAAAGCGGAAAAAAGGGAGGCCCAAGTGTCAAATTCAAAAATTCCAGTGCTTCGGCGAAATTCAATACTAATATGAACCAAAAGTCAAACTTTAAACGAACTGAGAAAGAACCTCTTGTGCTCTCTCCGTCGTCGACTTCGCCGCTGTCCAGTTCGGGAGCTGAGACTCTTGCAGAGTTATCGAAGAAGGCAAAGCAAAATGATTTGCCGCCTGGAAAAAAACGTAAAAATGGTGTCAGCGATTCTATCAACCCGACAAGGCCAGTCGTTCCTACCGTGTCTTCGCGGAAAATCACGGCGGCAAACCTATCTGACGGCAAAAATAATGCTGGTGGCGGTCCGGGCCCGAGCAAAAAGCTTGCAATTTCGAACCCTGCCAGTAGAGGTTCCGCTGTGGATGAGAGAAGTGACGATCAGAATGATGAAAGAGAAGTCAATAATTC
>JALLPE010001840.1:0-10831 GCA_036940025.1 Conticribra weissflogii
GTTTGTATTTTTCTTTGTAACCACAAAACGTTTTCTACATCAATTACATTGCTATGGAATAACAACTTATCAATTAAACAGCTTGTCTTGCTCATGAACCCTTTGTTCATGAACTTATATCAATTAGAATCAATTCAATCGATAATAGAAACCAATAAGAGGTTATGAGCCCAAGGTAATCTTGACAGTTCCCTGGGTAAATTAATTTCCAATTGAGTTGAATTATTTGGGAGTTGTGGTGTTAAATGTTTTAGCCATCGTTGAAACTGCCGTTAATGTGCCAACAATTGGATAAGGCTAAGCCATCAATGGAACCAGAATTAAGATCAGAGGGAGGTTCAAATGCTGAAAACTTGGACGCTCTCCTTGACTTAGAAGAGGGTTTCACAAGAACACCAGCAACAAATTGTCCACAACGATATTCGTTTGCATCTCCTAGAGGACAAAATTCACCATTGTTGCTTGAGGGAAATTTGAATTTTAACTTTGATTCAATCGAGCGTGACCGGATCACGTCTTTCAAGCAATGCCTCTTGTGAAGGGAACTCAGTGCACGCAGCTCCAATCATGACAGACGCAACTATCACCAAACTTAAACAATACTTCACCAAGGAGAGCCCACTTGACAACAGGGATTTTGCCAAGAATGAGGTTGTTATTTGGAAGGAGGACTGTGGAATTCCAGGGTCAACTGATAACAGGAAGGCCTATACGTTAATTACCACGGCAATGGAGGAGAAGTTTGGTGCAGCAAAGCATTTTGTTGTCAGCAGTTGGGATGGTGAACCCAACCCTGGTAACACCAAATATTGTAACGTTCAAGAGCAGTTTGTGGGAAATCCATTTAAAGAGACCTTCACCTTCCAGAATACGGAAGAAAGAATCAAGCACATCTGTCAGAGTTATGGAGGAGGGGAGTCTACATTGCCTTGTATTCAGACAATACTTAGCAAGGCCAACAGCCTATACAACTCCCTCAACACATCCAATAAGTGGAATGTTCCCCATCGTGGAGGCTGTGCCAGTTCCTGTCAGAATTGCGGAGGAAAGGGACACAGAGTGACTCAGTGTAAGAAGCGTAAGGATCAAAATAGAATCACTGAGAATAAGAAAAAGTGGGAAGAGGAGACTGGGAAATCCAGCAAGGGAGGAGGAGCGTCTGGAAATTATGAGTGCAAGAAGTGGGGTGAAGGCCGAGACTCCAATCGGAATGATACTGGGCATGGAGTCAAGCAATTCAACAACGTTTGGCACATGTTATGCAACAAGGGGTGTGGATGGAATACTACCCACACCACAGGGTTTCATAGACAGTTTTTGGCTACTCCATCTGCTTATCCTGCAGCATTGCCACCTACTCATCCATATCAGGTTCTTGTTGCTAAGTCTGGAGGCCCAGCTCCTCCTACTGCCACTCCACCGGGTCAAATCCAAACACCAACCCTTCCACTAATAGAATTGTCGCAAGGTCCTCTCTCACTTTAACCAAGAATCAGATGGTAATCAATTACACCAAGTGGAAGTCTTTTCTGGATCATCACAAGCTCACCTCTGAGAATGCCAAAGTTGCAGCTCTTTGTAGTTTGTTGAAAGAATTGTTAAACTAGCAAGGCGGGCTTGGCCTGGGCAACACCCGCCATGCTATACCATCTTCTTTCCAGGACTTCTATTCATGCTTCTATATCTTATCATTATTTTCTTCCTTGCTATGGGAATCAACTCCATTCCATTGGTTCTCCAACCTGTCATCCTATTCTTATCATCCATTTACTCCATCTGTTCCTGTCTTCCACCTTCCACTGCAAGAAAATGCAAAACACACTCTCGTTGAATGTGTGGACGTTGCTGGAGGAGACGCCATTTGCATTATCATCTTGTTCAACGTTGTCTCAATCAACCACGTCATCCTGTCTCTTCCCTTCCTTTAAATGCTCCGCTTTGTGCTGACGGTACTCGTCCAAGGATCTTATCTACACGTAGCCACCGCCGTTGGAGGAGGAGGAAGAGCGCAGCACAGCGTAGATGGTGTGATCCTGATCGGAAGCGGATTTGTCAGCAACAGCATCAAAATAAGGCAAATTTGGCTTTCCTATCGCATGCTGGACATGGCAAATTCACTCTTGACGTCATTCCTGACAATATTCTATCTAACTTTTGTCATGAAAGCAACCGGGACTTCCTTGGCACTCATTGCCTTCTTGGTTCTTGGTTCTTTCAACCACGCCTACCAACGTGATTCTGCCCAGCGTACACTACACCAATTAAATGCAATTTGCTCTACGTTTGAAGCAACAATCAATGTCAAAACTTCAGATTCCTTTAAAATTACCATGCTTATTTGGGATACTAGAGCATCTTTCGATTTGACTCCATTTTGTCAGGACTTTATCGACTATGTCCAGGTGGAGATTCCAGTCAAGGATGTGACAAAAGTGAATACAGTAATTGGAGTGGGTACTGCTTTCTTCAAGTTTGTGAATGATTGGAAGGAGATCATTTACCTTCACTGTATAGCATATCATCTCCCAACAACTGATGTACATCTTTTCAGCCTGCAAACATATCATCAGATGCATGGTGGAAAGAGTACAATTGACGGAAACACTGTCACAATGAGTCTTCCACGTCATCAGATTGTCATTCCAATTGAGAAACGTGGATGCAATCTAGCGGTAGTACCAAGGCCTTCTGTATCTGCAAAAGAAAAGAAGGAGATTGGATTCATTTTAAGACACGTATGTTGTTGAGTGGTCTGAATGAACTGGATGTTTTTGGGACAATCCCTTGGGAGCCAAAATCATCATTTGAGACACAGCCAGAAACGATGGAGCTGGAATACTTGCATTATTTGCAAGTATGTTGTCAGTCAGTTGCATCTGATGAAAATCAGAATCTTTCAGGACCACAGAAGGAGCTGCTTTTGTGGCACTGGAAGTTAGGGACCAGCATGTACTGCATTCAAGAGATGATGCGTGAGGTACAAACTAAGGATGAGCATGGAAGAGAGACAATCTCTCCACCAGTTTTCAAGCCAAAGTTTGCATCAACTCCAAACTGTAAAGTACCCATGTGCATGTCCTGCAAATTGGCAAGAGCACAATGCAGGAATGCTGAAGTCTCCACCTCCAAGCCAGTCACTGATGAGAAAGATATCTTGTCTTGGGATTGGTATGAAGTTGGAGATTTTTTCTTGGGGGACCAATTTGTTGTGACCATACCGGGAAGACTTCCATCTGGATATGGACAAGAAGGAGCCAACTCTTGGTTTCATGGTGGCACTATTTTTAGGGACGCTGCATCCAGAGTGATTTGAGTCAAAAATCAAGTTTCTCTTGGCGCTGGCGAGACTGTCATGGCCAAGGCCAAATTTGCGGAATGGTTCTGGGAACAAGCTGCAGCTGAGATACGCCATCTTTACAGTGACATCGGCATTTTCACTTCTGATGTATTCCAAGAAGACTGTGACAAGAAAAGTCAGTCACAGAGCTTCTCTGCTGTTGGAGCACAGCATCAAAATGCTCAAGCTGAACAAGCAATTCAGACCATTATATATATGGCCAGAACCTTCCTCATTCATGTCTCATTGCATTGGTCTGATAGAGGAGTCAATGATTTAGCTCTTTGGTCGTTTGCAGTCAAGCATTCCACTTGGTTGTACAATCGAGTACCAAATCGTGTGTCTGGGCTCTCACCAATTGAGATTGCCACCCACACAAAAACAAATCACAAAGATTTATTGCGTACTCATGTTTGGGGATGCCCAGTTTTTGTGCTGGAACCAAGATTGCAAGAAATGGAATCAATGTTCTTGCCTTGGACAGTTTCTGGGATTCTCTGACAAACATTTGTCCTTGGCTGCCAATGTCCGTAACCTCACTACTGGATATATCTTGCCACAATTTCATCTTGTCTTCAATGATTTGTTTGAAACTGTGTATGGCTCTGGAGGAGACAATGGCGTCTATGATGACATTTGTAATCAGTTGTTTGAATCAGACCGTGATTGGTATGTGGATGAGGAATTCGATGTTGATGGAGAGCTAATCTGCTCTCCACCGCCTCTTGATGATGTATGGCTTTCAGAGCCGGAGAGACGCAATAAGAAGGAGCGTTTAGCTCGCCAGAGGGAGTGGACAGCTCAACGCAAGCAGGCAAAGTGGGTTGATAAGCTACCAAATAAGACACCGCCAAATAACGATGACGATGCTCCACCCACGCTTCCTCCATGTAATGTTGTCTCCAACTCTGACAGTGACTCTTCTGATGATAATTATTCTGTTGGACACCATTCAGAATCAGAAGGAGAAGTTCTTGGAGACTCCATTGACACTCCTTTGCCTCCTGTTTTGCCTCCAGAGGGAGACTCTTCCAGCCGTCAACAACGTCCTTGCACTCAATGGGACGAAATCCTGATGGTCAACTTTGCCGGTTGGATGCAAATAGATACCATTGTTCTCTTGGATCGCAACAAGTACCAGCGTATGCCTATCAACTCTCTTGAAAGCGACGCAAATATTGTGCGCAAATGAAATATATCAAGAGAAAGGAGATTGAGTTCTTAATGCTATGATGTTGGAGGAGGATATACCTTCTATTGAGGATGTCATGTGAAGCTCTCTATCCAAATTATTCATTTTTCTGCTCAATCATGTGGATATAATGGTACTGCACGCGACCTGATGGTAAATTGGATACATCTTCTGTTTCTTAAAGTGAAAGCGGAAGCAAGTAAACAAGATAATCCCAATTTGTGGCAGGCAATGAACGGACCTTTTGCTGACAAGTACTGGAAAGCAGCTGTAAAGGAAATACGTACGTTAGAAATACGGGCGTTTGGGACATGGTCAATAGGCCTCCTCCAGACAAGAATGTCATTGAATCTACGTGGGCATTCAAACTGAAGCGATATCCTGATGGACTTGCAAAGAAGTTCAAAAGAAGGTTCTGTGCTTGGGGCGATCAACAACTAGAAGGCATCAACAATTTCGAAACCTATGCACAAGTTGTACAATGGACAACTGTGCGTCTGCTACTGATCCTTGAAGTGCTGCCTGATTTAAAGTCAAAGCAAGGGGATATTACTGCCACATTTCTACATGCTGACATCAATCCTAAGGAAGAGATATATGTCAAAATGCCAATGGGGTTTAAGAAGAAAGGAAAAGTCTTGAAATTGAAGAAAACTCTGTACGGGTTAAGACAGAGTCCCAGAGCATTTTGGAAATATATTACCAAGTCAATGAACAAATGCCGAATGAAACAAACAATGTTTGATCCATGTCTCTTTGTTGGTGAGCGTGTAATGTGTGTGTGTTACATTGACAATCTCATTTTCTGGTCCAGAGACAAAAGACACATTGACAAACTGGCAAACAAACTGATTGAAGTCGGTGTAGACCTTGAAGAGGAAGATGATGCAGCAGGGTTTCTTGGAGTCAGAATGGAATGAGACTCTGAGACAGGTCTATTGGAATTGAAACAGACTGGGCTTATCAATCGCATTTTTGAAAAAATGGGATTGGACTCAGGCATGACAAAGTGTAAATGGACACCTGCTGAATCAAAACCACTTGTTAAAGATGCTGATGGTGAACCCATCTCAGGAGATTTCAGCTACAGCAGTGTTGTTGGGATGCTCCTATATTTGGCAGGACACTCAAGGCCAGACATTGCATACGCAGTGAACTGTGCAGTGAGGTATATGTTCTGCCCCAAGCATTCACATGAAGTTGCACTCAAGCGGATAGGGAGATATCTGAAGGCAACGCATGATCAAGGTCTAGTGCTGAATCCTTCAGACATGTTGAAGATAGATTTCTATCCTGATGCGGATTTTGCTGGAATGTACAGGCATGAGCTACCGACTGATCCTTCTTGCGTCAAGAGTAGGACCGGATATACAATTACTGTAGCAGATTGTCCTGTGGTTTGGCAATCAAAGCTGCAAACTGAAACGGCAACTTCAACAATGGAAGCAGAAAATAATTGCTCTTGAGCATAGTGCAAGGGAATTATTTCCAATAATGGATATGGTTGACTTACTTGGAAAGGAAGTTGGATTGCCAGTGGGAGACACAACAATGAACGTCTCAATTCACAAGGACAATGCCGGTGCGCTGATCCTTGCGGAAATGTCACCACCACAATTCACACCAAGAAGCAAACACTATGCCATAAAGACAATTTGGTTCCGAGAACAAATTATTGCAAGAGGAATCAAGTTGTTGAAAATTGACACCGTGGAGCAGCTAGGAGATATTTTTACAAAAGGTTTGGCACAAGCCACTTTTGAATATCTACAAAAACGACTCATGGGAAGGTAAACTCGACAAGTATGCCCTCGAGAGGGAGTGTTGATGGAGACCAGAATTACAACTAATTACTTTTCGTCCTGTGGAGGAACAGAGGTAGTTTTGGTTGGATGTTGTTTTTAGTTCTATGTACCAATTTGTACATCCAAGCTGATTGGTGATTGGAGTATCTTTTGGACTTAGGTTTATCATTTTGACAACTGCACAATTGATCAAGATAGAGTGTTGCACAATGTCTGTTTGTATTTTTCTTTGTAACCACAAAACGTTTTCTACATCAATTACATTGCTATCGAATAACAACTTATCAATTAAACAGCTTGTCTTGCTCATGAACCCCTCGTTCATGAACTTATATCAATTAGAATCAATTCAATCGATAATAGAGACCAATAAGACAATAGGGAGAAGTATATGCTAATTTTGATAAGACTATCAAACAATTTAAGTGTGATTAAAGATTTTCAAGCATTATAAAAGGCTATTGCTTTTTTACTTTCCAAAATCACTTTCATACTTTTAGATTTGAGAAAGATTTTGTTTCAACAAAATTGTGCTTGGCAGTTGTATCATTTTTAATCACTAAGAGGCATTTGGAATTAGAATTATACACCTGTGAAAATCCTATTGAACTCTTCCAAGT
The DNA here is from genome assembly GCA_036940025.1 of Conticribra weissflogii. Lineage (NCBI taxonomy): Eukaryota > Bacillariophyta > Thalassiosirophyceae > Thalassiosirales > Thalassiosiraceae > Conticribra > Conticribra weissflogii. The sequence goes on from JALLPE010001840.1 coordinate 6,955, forward strand.
AGTAAAAACGATCCTAAAATGTAGACAAGTAATGTTTTTTCTCTTGAAACATCTCTAATGACTTGGCAATTGAAAAAAATATAAGAATATCCATGACCCATACATGACCTTTCTAACAATTTCTGACATTCATGTTTCATATCCACACTTTTGGAGGAAAATGGTTTAGTCCAGAGGATCTGGAGATGAGACCCATTCCTCACCAACCTGGGCACTAATTTCAGTATTCACAACACTGAAGCAAACCCAATGAGCAATGAGCTCCATAACAGCATAACACTATTTCCTAACACTTCATCCTGACCAGCAGATCATAATCCCAACCAATCCATTACTGACTGCAGGATATCTCCCAAATCCTTCCAAAAAGAAATCAGCCAAGCTGTTCTTGTCACCCATTGGATTGAGTCCATTTTGTCCTTGTTCTGAGACATCCTTTTTCCTTTTTACGTGGAGCTCAAACAGGAGAGAAAAGACAGTCCCAAGAAACCAACAATGGATTTCAATGAAAAGGATGCAGGTCAGAAGAGCAATGTTGTAAGATTATACAAAGTATATTTTAAGTATTTTACTTTAAAATTAATTTCAAATTGTGCATCAGAAGAACCAGGTTTGGTGATGAAGATGATGGTGATGGGGGCAGGTAATTTAAGACTTTTTCATTGCATTTGTTGAGAAGTGCAATATTCAAAGTAATGTTATAAGATAATTAAAAATATACATTGCATAATTTTACTCTATAGTTAAATTTTAGTAGCTTCTAGAGAATGTGTAGATGATTTTACTATGTTACCACAAATGTTATGGGGTAACAGTAATTTACCCTGAAAAATCTTGTCACTTTTTGAGGTAATACCTCTCTGATTTTGGTAATACCAGGTAATACCCATGGTAAGAGACATTTGCCCCTAAAAATGCATTAACAAAAAAGAATTGACAACCTTGCATCTTTGCTAATCTTAACTGTTGCTGCATCTTATGCTGGTGTTAATTTGGGGAAGTGCATGGTCCCACCATCCTCTATCATCCTGGCAAGAAAAATATTTTCATATCTCCCATGCAGTTATGTGTTGCTAATTCCAGAGAGAAGAATGATCCTCTTGTCATCTTCAACTTCACCTCTAAAGGCCTCTGACCTGCTCAAGTGCTCTGTCAAGCTACCATTACTCAATGCCACAGAAAACAATCCTGTTGACTTTGAATGGATACATATGGAACAAAACATAGGCATTGATCTTGCTACAAAAGCTGCTAAATACCCTGATTAATATTTCAATGAACTTATTGATGGTCACATCATTGTGTTTCATACCCTCCCAAGCAAGAATCATCTGACAATGGAAAACAGTCTTGACTAAAGAGACGATTGCAGCCTAATCAAGTGGCACCATACAATACTGGCACATCCTTGCCACAAAAAGTCAAACACGACAATACAAATCAGATACTATCACCTAGACTTCAGAAAACATGTTGACAATTTCTGCTGTGGTTATTGTCAATAAAGAAAAGTCTCTGGCAAATGAATGGGATATTGCTTGAATACAACCTTACTAACACACCAAGGTATGAGATAGATGTTGACCTTATGGGACCATGGTCTGCAAAAATAGTGACAATTAATTCTATTCATTGACATGCATTGATGCTACAACCAATTCGGTATAACTGATATGTATTGACACCCAATCAAGTGATTCCGTTGCAAGAAAATTTGAACAAACCTAACTGGTTCAATACACAAGACTGGTACATGTTGTTCACAATAAATATGGTAAGTTTACAGGACATACCTTCTCCAGCCTCCTTTGTGCTCTGGTAATCAAAGATGTTTCCACAAAAAGTCAAACTCTGCAATCTAATGCTTTACTTAGTTGGAAATGTTGTTGACATGTCACCAACATGTCGTAATGTCGGCCAGATGTCGTAAAATTTTGAAATCGACACGAATGTCCACGACACGGAGAAATTTTTTTATTCTGAGTCACGTGTCTGTGGCATGTCGTGGTCACAAATCGTGAGTGACCGTCGACCTGCTGACAAAAAAATATATCTTTGGAGAAAATATTTTTTTACGCATAAATAATATAGTAAAGTAAAGTATTTATCAGTAACGTAAAAAAAGTAAGAAAAAAATTCATTTAACTGTTCTTTTAATATATAAAATATATTTTATATTATATTTTTTTTTCGTGTCGTTTTCATTCTTGATGTCGTCGACACCAACAGTTCAGCGACATGAAAAATTTGCTTATGTCGCTAGGAAAAAAAAGACATGTCACGACATGTCGGTGTCTGTGTCAGTGTCTGTGTCATTGTCGTTAAATTTTAAAATGTCGCGACATACGACTTTTCCAACTAAGCAACTAAGGTTGAGACATTTTCTTTGGTATAGCAAATTTCATCATACTGATGCAAACTTGAATGAGAACAAGAACTGTAGGAGCAACTACAACAACAGGAAGGGCTATGGATGCAAGAAAAAATTCAAGCAGTGGGCATCAATGATATGGTATGGTTACTTTGTGGGAGGTCATTTTTAATCTTTTATGAGTCATCATAGTTTTGAATTTCATGTCCATGGTTTGATTGGGATTGCAACTGGTTTCTTTTATGCAGGTAATAAAAAGTGGTTTCAATCTGTGAACCAGTGGCAGGGCTGTTGTACTTGCAAGTGACCCATTCTGTCAAAATACCACCTCCAGAGCAAAATCAACTAGTGTTGCAAAAGGCAATTTTGTTACACCCAGTTGTGCCTCACTTGGATTCATGGGAATCTTCCTTTGTTGATTCCTGTGCATGACTTGGCAATATGAGTATCACCAAATGTCCTATCCTTCTTTTGTCTTTGCTGAATATGATTCAATGCATTTTCCTGTCCCTCTGAATTTGCCTCAACAGGTCATTTTTCTATACCCAAAATACCATAACTCTAAAAGTACCATTATTCAAAAGGGTATATCAAGGTGCTGCTGCACCCAGGTACAATGTATCATAGGGCTGAGTATCATTAGGATGTGCAATTTTATTGGGATGACAAACATTGGAACAATTGGACCAAGTAGAATGACCACTACTTGAAGGATATTTGGTGGTTGACATATTGTTGTTACAATTGGTGTGGTCAGTACCACAACACCCATGAACATTGGGACTGCTGGATGAGTGTGTTGTTACAATGATTAGCTTAAGGATAAAACTAGATACTGGTCCTGAAAATAATTGCAAATGACCTATTAACTGGTAATTGAACTCATGAGTGTTGAAACTAATGTATTCATTGAAATGTTCATGAGGGAATTAATAAATAGAAAAACAAGACCCCTGTCTCAGTGTCAATGAGAGGTCATTCCCAAATCAAGTCAAGAATTTTGGCTGTTGTGGCAGCATGATTGCAGCAAACATAGAAAACCATCACAGACGTGAATGCTGGTCTCTTGGGCTGATTTCATCACACCACAAACTTACATGAGGCACAAGAATTTACAAAAAAGAATCATGAAATTCTAGAAAAGGAAAGGCAAACCTGAGCAAACATACCCACTATGAAAAATTGCTAGGGTAGAAGCAGAACATTCAACTTGACAATGAAAAAATTGATTCAGTGGATGCAGCAACAAGAAGTTAACAATATCATTTTGACACATATCTATGACGTCAATATCATAAAACTGCAAATAGAGTTGGTCAATATAGAGTTGGTAAATATTACCATAAATTATATTATGTTTATGATATCTATAAGAAGCTTTTTAAGAATGAAAAATTCTAAAACAATTTTAACTTAAGCCTTACAACTATGAAGTATCTCCAGAAAGAAATAATTTCATTTAGATTCTTTTACCTTATTGTGCCATGAAAAGAAGGTAAGTTTTAT
>JALLPE010001842.1:0-10819 GCA_036940025.1 Conticribra weissflogii
AAAAAAATGGCGGAAATTGAAAAATGATCTACTTCGATGAAAGTAACAAGTAATTCGGGGTCCAATAACATAAATTGCAAGGAATCGTTCCGAGCTTCTGGCAATAAAATAATAGCATCTAAACAATGTTAGCGACTCACCATCCACACCGCCCTCTCCACTTTCTCCCTCTTTGCCTTGGCGGCATCTACGGTGGACGTCTTGGCCATAACGATCGATTTAATTGAGCAGTCCAAAAATCCGCCTCAACGACGGCGCCACGAAAAAATCATCCAGGTCACTGTGTGTTGTTTTTGACCACGATCTGCTTTCTCTAGACCCCCAGACCCCTATACCAAAAAAAAGCTGAGATTAAGACAAAGAAGACTGTAGTGTCAGAAATCAAATTTACTTTACTTAGGACGGTTTTGTTTTCACTCTAAAATTTGTAAAAGAATTAGATAGAAAAATGGGTTGTAAAACTACTGGTCTTATGCTAGTACATAATCCTCACAAGTCGTTGATGAGGACAAACAAAAATCGGTACTCAAATCAAAATTCAAACGAAAATCAATCTTCAGGTACATTTTGCAATGGGGGAAGAACACGTTTTCGCCTGGTGTGAAAGAGAAAGAAATAGGACCTCTGCTAACCTACTACAGGAATTATTTGTGAACGATTCATATCCGGAACAACCATTGATCCTATTTTAAAATTGTCAAATAAGAGACAGAAAGATTCAAACGTGGTACAACATTCTTCCGATTCAACTCTTAGATAAATATTCTTCATGCACCGATAGTTTTCAATTGACCACTGCCTTCTGAGCGAAAAGATGATTTTTTGTTTATTTCGCCGATTCATTCTGACGTTTCAATTAACCCTTCTTGATTGAGAGCCACCAGGAAAGATGCCCCAATCACTTTGATGTCAAAGAAAGAAAAATCAATACGGGTTTACCTGCATATTTATTAATGATAGGAATAAGTATTGTTCGTCTTGATTCCAATTGAAAATTTTAAATTTCTCTGAGTTCGATGAGATGCCGATTCAAATTCAAATTATTTGATAGGGTTATTTTCTTCCCTACATTGAATTCTTCTCGTTATGTTTTTCGTGTTTAATTTCAGAAAAACAATACTTACTGAACTGAAATGGATTTACCATGATTGACTTTCTTTGAGGGCAATAATGAATTTGATAGTACCAGTTTCATCTGTAATTATGCCATTTTCCAGAGTAGACGTAATATTATTTATCTGATCCTTAGTACTCGCCATGATACATACTCACGAAACCATCAATTGGTCTTCATACCGTCGGTATACTGTGTATTGTACTTTTCGAGACGTCACTCAGCGAATGAAATTGTTTCGTATTACGAGTACACAGTAAAAAGAATCGTACTCGCTCTGTCTTGTTCTCTTGTGTCTCAAGAGAGAGGGAGCCATTTATGACACAAATAATACAGATCGGTATATAGGTCATATTATTGTACACTTTATTTTTGACGGAGCCACCGGTGGCCGATTGCTTGCAACAAGGAAAGAAAATATCTCTCGTCTTGTGTCCCATTTTCAATTCCACCCAGTGGAAAATAGATTGAACTCGCCGCCAATTTTGTCCCAAACCCTGGCCAAAATCACCACCTACTCTTCTATTCCGTCATCATCCAACAGTACCAAATATTCTCTGCACCCCAAACAACGAAGCCATAAAACCAGCTTTCTTCCAGAGGAGCCTCGAGCGAGTTATTTTTGTCCGCTTCTATTATTACTTTCTGTTGATATGATATTGTACCCAATCTAATTTAGAGTGGCGCAACAACAACTTCGAATCAAACAAGAGAGGAAAATTAATCCAGAGGGAAGCCAGATCCGTTAAAATTCATCATTCTAATATTGTGTTGTAGCACATCTTCAGTTCCTTCGGTTCACCTAGACTATCCTTGTCATCATCCCCGCTCGCCGCCAACCAGAGCAAAACTTTTTCAAGACTGTCAAACTCTCCGGTTTAATTGTCTTTATTTTTCACGAGACTCATTACGTAGAAGGAATCTTCCAACGATCATCCTTTGCATTCATTCCACTAGCCCACAAATTGGCAAGAAGTTTGTCGGGAGATCCGAGAACTACATCGAACCACTTAATTAATTGGTTCTGCTAAACATTCCAAGGCAGTGGTCCTCAGGACATTTTTTCTTCGCTGAGGTCATGAAAATTTGGTGACACCAATTGGCAAGGTTTAGAAACACTAGCGCACCCAGTTTTCGGAAGATCCGAGAAAGTGCGCCTTTTGAGAAAACCAATATTATTTGTCTTATTCTCCCGTTTCGTCTGATTTCTTCGGCACCATGAGCTCCCATCAGTCGCACTCTGGACAGCAGCAATCTCAGCCTGTCACTCAAATGATCATCGAATCATTAACTCGATGCTTCAACCCACTCAACCACGATGCTGCATGCGGTTCCAGGCGCAGAGACGCTGGAGTCTCTCCCATCTGCGGAGGTCGTGGGGAGGACTACTCGCGACCCGGAAGTAGAGCCGGTTCCCACTCAAGTCATGGTAGTAGAAGTACACTGTCGAAAAGTAACATTGCTGACAAGGCCATTTCCAGCCCCACGCGCGCATTGGACCGATTAGAGCTGAACTCTGCAGAATGGGACAATGTTTTTTCCTCCAGAAATTCCAAGAATAAAAAATTTTCTTCCACTTCGAGAAAAATATCGTCGTCATCTTCCTCGGAAGGAAATCATGATGATGTCGTGGTCAGAGCGAAAAAGGCCGCTCTCCGTCGTAGGACTAGCGAAAAGAACGTAAACATTGACCCAAAAACTTTGGAAGAACGGTCGATGAAGCGCAAATTGGAAATTTTTCGCTATCGTGGCGACGAAAACGGTTCAGTTGGGAGTGTCAGCCACTCCAGTCGCAGCAACGACGATCCCGCATCGTCCTCTCGGAGACCCCCCACCAACAAACGGAGGGTAGAAGATGATTCTAGCGATGATGAGGAAATTCGAAATCTCATGGCAAAGAGGAGATTTGCTTGTGGGTTCAACATGAGGGGGAACCTCAGCAGTGACCCCAACAACAACTTCGGTGCTTTCGGAGGAAATAACACAGAAGGACCGATCAGCAGCTTTGCCCGCTTTTTCAACATGACTCCTCCCCCTATGTCGTACGGCCTGTGCTTTGCCACTCCTGTCAGGTCTTATGCTCCCGATGACTTCAGCAACCTGCCAGATGACAAATTAACAGCGGATGAGTTCATTCAACGCCATGGCGGCGTCCACAAAGGAATAGTCACAAGGAACATTCACGATCCGACTATCATTAACACCCCGGAATTGGAAACTTCTTTGGATGGGTCCGTGTCGGAAGGATTCATCGAAGATGAAACCATCACGTCCACACTCTACTTCGACCAGAAGTATGCGCACGTTGTTCAAACCCGTCCTCCAATGCCGTTGTTCCCTTCGCAAATCATCCAATGCAGCGAGAGCAAGACGGATGAACTCACTAGGATGATTGAGGAGAGAAAGAAAGTAGGGGAAAGTTTTCGAGGGAACTCAAGTAAGGACACTTATGGAAGTCAGAGCCCACCGAAGGTTATAACCTCCAAGCAGCACAAGCGTCGTGAAACCTCTGGAGTCTTCACGAAGACGAACCCCACCAAACCTAAGTGCAGTCCGAGAGGATATCATCCAATTGCGGATGATAACGCAGGCAAGCGTTTCAGCATGGGACACAATGCACCACCATCGCCGATGAGAATTACAGGCTGGAGCAGCAGTGTCAGCACTCAATCGGCAGAAAGCTCGCCGGGGATCCACAGTAACGCAAGTTCCCAAGTTTCCTCCAAAGTTGTGAGGAAGTTGAGGGATCCGGATATTTTGCATTCCACTGCTGCCGAGATCTGAGATCATTTACTCGTCGATTACACACTTGTTGTGCATGCCAGTTATGCGCGAGATTTTCTGACGAACTACTCTCGTGATTTTTTCGCAACTGTTTCCACATGAGCAGGAAAGATCGGATCCTCATTCGTTTCACATCATTCATTATTCTACTCTTTACCAACATTTTTATGTTTAAACTGCAATCAAAATCTTATGAAATCCATTATAGAGTATGAGAGTAAAATAAAAGTTTAAAACAAGGGCAAGGAATGCTTGGAATGTTTGCAACTATTTGGAGTCTTTGTTAGACCGTGTCGTCAATTAAAACCTACTTAATAATGTGTGCAATTGACACTAAACTCTCTCCCACTCCATCTTGAGAATATTTTTTACTCGAGAATACGATGCACATTATAAACATTATCATTCCTCTGAATTTTTATCTACCTTGACATCACGTACGAATAGAAAAGCGTAATGTAATGAAGTGCCCATTGCAATTGAATACGCCATGATCTTGATTTGACAGATGTATGATACCAATGGAAGGACACCAATCATGGACCAAGAAGTATTATTTGCTTTACCTCTCATTCTCTAGATCGTTAAGCGTCAATACGCGCAACTGTCAACTTTACATGATACACAATTCTCCCACGGTCAATGCACCGTATTTAACTAAGCAATATAACATTCAGAATTGACATTGATTGTCATTCATTCTGATATGATCGTCAAATCCTATTACATGATGTATAAAATCACTAAACCGTAGACACAACCAGTTGAAGGAAAATGAATATCTTATTTTAATAAGTTCAAATGGACTTCATTTTCGTTGTCAATCAGTTCACACATTTTTTCGCAATTCCAACCGAGACTCCAAACATGGATTGCGACCATCTTCATTCATATTGGAATAATATTTGTGACCAAAGAATTAATCGATTTTATATGCCATATACAAAAATAGTCACAACCAATCTTATTCTCTTAACTTATCTTCGCTTGAAGACTAAAATTGAGACGCAAACTCGACAGATAAATGTTCTATTTTCTAAGATGACTTCAAAACGGGAGATAAATACATTTTAAATTCTCAGCCCCCGAAACCAAGTCATAGCCCGCGACCGCTCACAAATAAACAAGAAAACTAACACCGAAGATTATTGAGTGTATTCTGCTACAAGAAAGATTTCCTCCTAGTTCAATCCACCTCCAAAACAGTGAGAAAAACCACAGAAACTTGTCCTAGCAGCCGGAGACGAACAGTTATCATCACTTGTTACGTAGGTATTGCAATCGATAGATGCATTTCCACCAACGGCTCTGCTTCTAACTGATCCATGATAAGAACCCTCAACTGATTCGGGGGCTGATCCTTGAAATGACGAGTCGTCTTTAGCTTCGGCATCATCTTGGGCGTCGTATTCGTCGCATGTTTCATTTGGGTCCACTTTGGTAGGTTCGTCTTCAACGGGTTTGTCGTTGGCTTCAGCGTCGTGAACAGTTTCATCTTCGTTGGATTCCTCTTTGACGGTAGACAGTGCTTTGTCTACAGGTTCACCAGCCTCATTCGCTACTTCAGTCACAACAGAATCATCATCTTTTTGGTCAGCAGATTCCTTCTTGCTGTTTTCGGCCCTTTGCCTTGGGAAGTCGTTATCTCTAGCCTCCTCTCTATCTTCAACAATGAATTTATCACAATTTTGTTCCTCCTTGTCATCGATGTCCTCCATTTGAGCAGGGTCTTGCTTACGAACGTTGTCAGTCTCTACCGCATCACGAGATTCCATTATTGCATCAGTTTCGAAGACAACGGGTTTCTCTTCTTCCGTAGGTTCCTCAACAATAGTCTCTGCTTTGGATGTAGGAGCGGCAGCCTTTTTGCTTTTGAGGCTGAATTTCTTGGCAAGGCCAGAGGGCTTCATTTTCCTGCATCAAACAACGATAAAGTATTGTGACACATGTTTCATAAGAAACAGAAGGCTGTACAGTTTAAAATAATTTTCGTCGACTCACTTCATTAGAGACACCATTTTCAGAAAAGTTTTAGGAAGAAAGGTGATATCCGTCGAGGATTGAGCAGTGTTGTGAAATATTTCGTCAAAGCGATTTTATGCCCACAAGGGGGAATGCATCATGAAATAGCACATTTGTGGGATAGGAACACACGTGTCGTAGTTTGTCAGGCTTTGATCGCTGTTCAAGATTTAAACCATGAAAAGGGGGATAAGGGTACTTGTCGTATAGTATGCTACTAAAGTATCAAATTAGTTGTGCGGTGCCTAACCCATCACAATATCATAATACATCTTATGCGGTCGCTCTCTATTATTACCTAACAAAAACTTGCTGCCGATATTTGTCGATAGCGATTTTTGGTGACAAATCAATAGTAACTGGGTATGGATATTGCTGTACGAAAACAATCCACATGTAATTTCATTAAGCCAAATGTGTCAAAGAACATGAATGTCGTGAGAATTAGATATACCTCTCTATTTCAAGAAAATTCATGATTATTTTTAGACTTTTTTAGGTCGAATTACATCATATCTCAGACGGGTCGGAAAGCCCAGCAAGCAGTTTGTTTTGAGAAAATGCGAAAAAGAGAGTTTTATTATCGACAACAACTTCACTAGGCCCTATTTCCGATAACCACCATGCCACCTCAAACCAGTAAAACAACCTTATCATAGCCAATTAAAGGACTTTTGATACATTTCAACATTCTAATTAGATCTGATTTGCCTTACAAATTCAAACTGCTTTTATCAGAGCCTCAAAAGAATAAAAATGGATAGAAATATTAATGTATTTCATTTTCTTCTTACTGATGATTTGGTCCTTCAGCATTAATGCTACCTAATTGCCAACAAGTAAAAAATCTCATCTATTTCTCTTCTTTGAATTTATTTGTTACACTAGTCAAACCTAAAACAATTTTCTCTTATTCTTACTTCACTTTTTTGTTCCTTTGTTAACTTCTTTTCTCTGGATTCTTCACAGTGCCTTTGTCATACCCTTTCTGTTGCTTTATTGATGACTACTTGACATTTTACATCCTGCCACTTCACATCAGCATGTTGTCTGTAATATTAAAAGCATTATTGCCTTCAAAGAGTTTAGACCAATTGATTTCAATACTTCTAATTTCTCATCTTTGGGCTTTTTGATGTTATGTCTTCTCTCTGTCATGGCTTCGCTCAAGTTTTCTTGTCCTGTCAAGCATTTTTCTCTCTAAGCAATGTTTGACACATTTCTGTTCTATCACAGATGATCCCTCTAAACTACTCTCTTTGATTCTCACAATGAAAACTGCATGGAATCCTTTTGAATTCCTTTTCCATGCTTCAGAGTCAATGGAGAAAATGTGGTTGGATTTGATTTATCCAGTGAGCCCATTTTGAATCTGGAGAGAAGATTGTCCCAATCATGACAATCACTCTCTTTTGCAGGGTATATTGTAACTCTTTTTGAGTGACAAAGATGATGATACAACTCTTCAAGAGATTTTGAAGCCTGTACCCAATATAGTGATATGGGGACATTGAAGAGCATTTTTGTAGAGTTCTTGGTGTGCCTAAAAATAACGATAACAACACTTACCTTTTTGAAGAGTCCCATCCCCATCAAAAAAGAAATTAGTTTCAATACTGTATTTTTCTTGTTTTTTCTTAAACAATTGTCAAATATGATGTTTGGCTCTTCCCCTGCCTGTTTGTCTTACAAACAACCAAGACTCTCCAAAGTTATTGTGATCAGGGAAGCATCATTGTTGCTAACCTTTCCAACTTTGGCTCTTTGACTCCTTCATGGATACAAACTGAGTTTACAAAACCAGGCTATAAACACTCATCCAAGAATAATGGTATGTCTGTTGGTTGAGTTTCACCAAAAAAGGGAACATCTATGTTCTGACCATAATCAATGACAAAGGTGTATGTTCTGGCAGAATGTAAAAGATTTTTCAATCAAGCCTGGCTTTTATTGCAAGACAATTGTTGGAAGCAAGCACAACTGACATGGTGAGAAGCCAAGACAATAATTTTCTCATACCTTTCAATCTTGTTAAATCCTGTTGGAATGTGTTCCTTCAGCTGCACTATTGCACCTTTTAATATTTAGTGTACATTATTGTCTTCATTTGACTCTGGAAGGAATATCTCTGTGTTGGTGGTTTTGAACTTATGTCTGTTGGCAAAGACAAGACACAAAGAATAAATATCTTGATTTGCATTGCCCACCACCATATTGCTATGGATCATCTTCCAGTAGTCATGGTAGGCCATCCACAATAATACTGTCTTCTCTTTTGGTGCTTCATTTTCCGGAACGATCCATTTTATAATCACATTACCTGAGTTATTACCCTTGGTCTGATGTCCATTCTGCTAGCAATGCATCTGGAAGCATCCTTGATGTGACATCCAGGATGGGAAGTAGAGTTTGTAATTACAGCTGTCACACAATGTCACCTGATCTGTCATCTCCATCACTGTTCTTATTGCATTGACGTTTGCAATTTCCTTCACTTTGTCAAAACAAAACTCTGACTTTTGAATCATGGAAGGTTTCCCTGATTCATTTTGATGTCTGACTTACCATGATGTGGCATAACACATGACTGATATTTGATGGTTCCACTCCCCACCAACACCACAGTTTGTCAGAATGGCTGCTGTGTAAATTGATTTGTCTCTGAGGGGTGGTGGTATGTTTGATTCAGGTTCATTGCATTCGAATGGAGTGAGGAATGACTTTTTTGAATCATTGGTGTGGTTAGCAAGGTTTGAATGGTGGTGGTACCAGTCCATCAAGACTTGGATTTGTTTTTGTTGCATCTGCTCTGCAAATTTGACACAATATGTTGCAACTGGACCACTGAATACATCATAAAGCATACAGAGATAGGTGCATTTACAAAGACTGTCACTGCCAAAATTGACACAGTTTCCATCTTGCTTGAGAGGATGCTTCAATTTCATTCTTTATCTTGTCAGCATCCAAATGCTTGCTAACAAGGACAACAGTAAGAGATTTTGGTTGGGGTTCAGGTAGGATGCAGCAAGGTGGTGAGTGTTGATAAAAGTAAGAAAAAAACATATTTTTCGATGCACAATGTTAAGAAGACAAGAACAAAAATAAACATTTACTGCATTCAAGAGTTGAGCCCAAGACCATCAGACACCACAACATCCATAAAAGCGCTTTATTTTTTGTTTAAACACTTTTATTCTGTTCTCATCTTCTCTTTTACACCATGAACATCTGAAACATCCACAGATACTTGCTGACACCCATTTGACAATGTGAAGGAAAGTACTGCTTGTTTTTGGCAGATTAGAAAGATGGAGGTGTATTGTTAAAGCCGCATGCTGTTTTGATGTTGCAATGATTCAAGCATCTTTAATTTTGGTTGCAAAATTGGCATCAAACTGTCTCTTGCATACAATAACATTTTTCTTACAAAAAAGTTATTTCAATTATACTGTTTGCATAGCTGGAAAGTAGGGCAATTTTGCAAGCAAGACCTCATCAGCAATTTGGTTTTAATGTGATTGAAAGCACAGAAAATCATAATCATGACATGTTCAAAATTGGCAACATTGTTTTCCATCAACAACCAGCAAGACAGAGCTGCATCCTGCAATTTGTTGTGACCAGTCTTACATAATAATTACTAAAGAATATTTTATGCACAAATGTTACATTCATATATTTCTTGCTCTAAAGATATCTCTTAATAGGATTTTTCCTAGCTGGAATAGTAGTGTCAGCTGTTTTGTACCTTATCAAGATGCTAGCACTTGGGGTTCTTGGTTCTCTACTCCTCTTTTGTTCATTACATCCAAATTTAAATCTAAATTAGAGTGAAATTATGTAGGAAGTTTGATTGCACAATACAGGCAATCTATTTGAGGAGTATTTGAGGGTCCCAGATAATGTCAATCTCAAAAAATTAAAAGCTTGCATTGCAAAGTTCATTGTGTTGATGGCGTGTTTAGATCCCTTGATAGTTCCCACTCCATTTAGAAAAACTATCCAAAGGCATAGGCAGGATCACACCAGAGAAAAAGTATAGTCTGCCAATAGTTCTTGAGGGTATTTTGGATAATCACATCTTTAGCATGATTCCTATGGATATGCAGGAACTTTGAAAGAAATAACTGTCTTTGATTTCTTGCTATTCCAACAATATCTGTTGATTTGATCGTTTGAATAGAGTTTGCAGATGGGGTGCAATTCCATTCCAAGTTTGAGAAAAGGAATGCAATACAATTTTTATTCTTATCAATGTATCTAGATAAACTTTTCAAGGTTTATGAAGGTTATTAAGCATCCATTGAACAATGAATCGACTTAAACACATGAAGTGGCTGGAATCAGTGGAAAAGGATATAGAGTGTGCCTTTGGCAACTCTAAGATTCTATTGAAATTAGTTTTTTCCCAATCAAACTTTGGAGTCTGAAAGATACTGAAAGTGAAATCACAACTTCTCTGATCCTTCACAATATTTGTAGCTATTCAAGTCATGGGCAATGATGTGGATGCTGCTGTGTGATCTGTCAAAAGCTATTACCAACATTTCTAATACTGATGATAAACATAAACAGTATGGAGTTAAAAAATTATCACAACCTTTGTAAGATTTCGTTTCTGCAACTGGATAATTGGAGTTTCCTTTAGATGAGGAGGATTTATTAGTATATTGAAGTAAAATCAATTTACATAATATGTTTTTCATTATTGAAGAAATTTTGTTAAATAAAGCATGGTCATGTACACTAACTTCAAACTTAACAATCATTGCTATTCCAAGGTTGCAAACAAATTTGGATCGAGTATTTTTTAAACTATAAAGTTAAGTCATGTCATCAATATTGTTATCAATTCAGTCAACTCAGCATTGAATACCATCATCATCAACATGGTAA
>JALLPE010001843.1:0-10821 GCA_036940025.1 Conticribra weissflogii
AGAGTGAGGGTATCAAGATTCATAAACCTCCACCTGGAAGTCCTGAGGAGAGACAATATGACCCAATGGAAGATACATTGACAGATTAGTTAATGGTTTTTATTGCGTTTTTGTATTATTTAGAACATTGTGATCATCATAGTATATTAATTTTTATTTAAGAATTCATTTATTATGTATTTTTAACCTGTAAAAACAATGACACATCACAGCAACATTGTCATTGTTTTAGCCTGTTGTCACACTGCTATTACAGACCCTATGACATAGCCCCCTGACACATAATGACACAAAATTACAATGTGGCGGTGACGTGACGTACTTTCTGAAAATGTCACATTAACTGCATTTCCAACTGAGCAAATGATTTAACTCATCAACTCATCAACAATTGATAAAAAGAGGGATAATTCAAAGAAATCATAATTTTCTATTCACAATGCAATATTGGTTGTTAAATATAATATAATGAAATTGAAGAACAGTGAAAGGTTTAATAAGTCATAGATTTTGAAACTATACACAACTAAAAGCACTAATCAGTACAATAGCTTAAAATAAAGATTTTTAGGAACTGTGAAGACCTAGTTGAGATTCATACAAAAATGAAGAGACAAAACATAAATTAATGCTTTTGACATCAAACAAATTAAAATATCTGTTATTGAAAATCCAAGATTAGTAGTTAAATGAAAATGACTGATTATATACAAGTAAGTAATAAACGATTATCATGGATGAATTAAAAAAGGTATTTCTTCATTTAACAGTCTAATATTGGTTTCTAAACAAATAATAAAACATAAAAATAAAAACAAAAATCTGAAAGATTTGAATGTTCTTTAAACCTTAGAAATTATACCTATACAGTACTAATCACTGCAATAGCTGAAAGGACATTAATTTAGGAAGACATTTTTGAGAAATGATAAAACTCACCACAAGTTCATTAATAACAACATTGGTGAGTTCAAAGTATCAACAAAAATAAAATGTTTTTCATCAACAATCTAAAATTTATAGCCAAATGATAAATATTGGATTATAGAAAAATAATTAATTTTCAATAAATCTAACACACAGCCCAAGCTCAAATCAGTTCAATAGGTTAACACAAAGTCCACATGAAGAAATATTTCAAGAACAAAATAAACCTAATTTATATTAACACAAAAAATAAAGGAAAAATTATCTTTCTATTTCAGGAGCAAATAAAGGAACTAGCCAATATTTATACAAGTGAAACACTGATGAGTTTAAATGAATGAAATATTTTTTATTATCAGTCTAAATTTGGTAGCCTGATGCAAAAGTATGTGTTCATTGGAATTTAAAAATCTTCATGTAGAAAATTTTAAATACTTTGCTATAGCAATCATACAGACTTAGTTCTAAAATCAATGCAAAAGCTGAAACAAACGTTATATAAAAATATTTAGCAGGTGCAATGACTTTGTTCAAATTCACATAAGACTTGATGAAAAATTATGAATTGGGATTTTGACAAAATCAACATTTCAGTTCAAGACTCATCAGTAATAGCTCAGATATCTGATGATTTCAATCTAATTTCAATATTCAACAATCTATGTTTGATATCTAAATGAATGAATGGTGGAAGAAAGAAATTAAAAATCAGTGCATCTAAAAATACTATTGATATCTAAATGAAAAGTTGCAGGCCAAATAATGAATGAATAAAAAATAACAAGTAAAACATAATGAAACTGATAATCTTTCTGACAAATATTTCAAAAAAGCCACTTTGATAATTGTGGGGTGTCATGTTACAAAGTCTTTTGTATCAAGTCATGGTGAAAATGAGCTTGCACTGTCCGGAGTATCTCAGTCTTGGATGAAAATGAGGAATACTGATTGCATGGATATTGATTGGAATTATAATAAATTCATAGATATTTATATTGGAGAGTATTTAAAATAATTTCAAACATAATATATCACAAGACATAAAGAGATTGCACATGTAACAAATTCCGTTAATAATTTTTTACTTATTTTATTGGTTTTCTGGAGAGCCCACTAAACCTATTTTCAGCCATTCGATTGGTATGGGATTTTTGTACTTCATGCTTCATGGATCATTCCTCATTCTGAAGTCGCCAATTGCATTTTTTGACCTGAAAAGAGCCAGAGTACCACAGTATTGGCCATGAACTATGAAGCTGTTGCAATCGCTTATGGCCCTTGCCTTCAGCCATAATATTGCCTGGCAATATTTAAACTAAAAAAAACGATCTAGGTACAGAAATGCATTCTACATTTATTTTGTGATTGGCTATGCGGTAACTATATATTCTTTCCAATTATTATTTTGGGTTCATTGAAATATTCAAATCAACAATGAATTAGATCTATTCTTGATTTTTACAAAAAAAATTAAGGAACAGGATTGATTTCAGGTTATATGAGACGAAAATTGCCTTGATTCAATGCATTTTTGAGAGGTTATGGAAAACATTGTGAACACCTGAGACAATTTTCAACAATTCAAAAGATCAAGATGAAATTCAAAATCCAAAACATATCAAGGAGGACAACACAAATGATGTGGTCATGACGGCTTCTCCATTTTCCAGCGGACGAGCTCAAGGGGTCGACGGCAGGTCCATCGATGACCAACTCCTTGCGAATTTTGAATTGTATGGTTTCGACGACCTTGAATGTTCCGCCTACAAAAGAAGAAATTTCGACGACGATGCCGAAAGCGAAGATTCCGGGAAGGATTCTGTGCCACTACAGGATCGCATTAAAAGTCGACTTTTTCTTGTCAGAGAGACAACTTCCGGAGACATATTGTGGAAATGTCCCATCGAACAGTCCGATTCGATAGCAGAGCACTTAGTGGAGAGTTGTAATCTCAAACATCGTCTTAATTGCCATTCTTTTCGATATATGCTGCCTAGTTTGGAGGAAGGAAATCGACCGCCTGTCAGATCTCCTCTATGGATGAAGCGCTGTATGAAAGGGATACTCTTTTCGGCCTTGAAAGATTACGCGAGCGATCTTTCTGCTAACGCCAGTGATCTGATTAGGACACACTTTCCCGAACATGTCTATGTTTGGTTTGATAATGACGAAGATCGTTGGGCATTTTACTACGGTTTGAAGAAACTCTCGAAATGCGACTCGTTGGCCTGGATTGTTTACACGCTTCTAGACGACAAGGACGGAGAAGAAGAACCCGGAGAACATTTCTTCGCATTCCTCTCTGATGCTATGGATGAAATTCGAAATCGAATGGGGCTCTTGTGGAGCAATTATATCAGCCCTTGGTATTTTCAAAATATTCATGAAGTTAGAAAGGAGGCCGAGATCACGAGTAGTAAAGAAGAATACGGCGACTGCTTTGATCAAGCTTTTTGGTTACCTCTCGAAATTGCCAAAGATTCAACCAATAAGCTGTTTGGTAGCGGTTGGATCAGATCACCTTCTTTCGTTGAAAGCCTTGTCGAAAAACTCCATGAACTCGCGTTGGACACGCCGAAGTTAAACAGTGAAGGAGATGTTAGTACCCGCGGTATAGAACTATTCTCATTCATGCAACTGATCCTAAAATATTATCTTACCTACATGAAAAAACGAACTATACTCATCCGTTCTATGATAAACGCATCATTCACCCGAGAGCTGACTGATGTCTACCCATCGGAATCAACCACTGAACAAACCGAAGAAATCTTCATGGAAAAACCTAAAGCTTCATTTCCAGAGTTCTGCACAATTTTGAAAATTGTCTGGCCAGCTGTTGACTTGAAAGAGATCGCGGCGATGTATCGGATTGCGTGTGACGTGGAGTATCCTCGTTCACAGTGGAATAGAGCGCCGCCTCAAGGTGTGTCGTATTGTGGTTTCGCAGTGGCAGCAGAAAGGCGTTGTTTCTTCACCAGGCTACGCCGACATGATTCTAAGTGAGCGTTTATTCCCTGAGAGCTTTTCGTTTGTTTCAGCTGTACCGGGCGTAATATACACTATCGGCGTTTCTGAATGCAACCAAACTAAATAATATATTGATATCTAATGGTGTTTTAAACCTATGCATTTTGAATCAAAAATGAATTGGCGTTGCCCTCATTCCACTAACGAGTACCATATATATTGCTTCCACATGCAAACGGGCTCACGGCGAGGTCATCATGAGTTTTACAAATGTATTGAGGCTTTGATTGATCTCCATGAAATTCACCGTCTTGAAGGGAGGGAAATACATTTTCGACGACAGCATTTTGCATTTGTTCGTAGATCTTCTTTATTCCTCCGAATATGTTTCTATCGTCTTCATTTGTGGGTCGGACATGCTCCTGTTGCATTCATGATCATTCAAAAGTTGTCACGGTGATAGGTTTTCGTTCACATCTAAAGACAAAAGAAGACGTAGGCGAAGCTTTACTTTGACATACCTGTGGAGTCGATTGTGTATCTTTGGATTGATTGACAAAGTTAATACTCTCTAATGTATTTACGACAATTTTGTGGTCCTCTCCAAGGACACTTTCTTGAATCTTTTAAACGGAAAATGACGGCGAAATAGTTGTCGTTAATTACGAATGATAATGCATTGATTTCACTTCAGGACAATTCAATTCGTTTCTCACCAATAGTGCCTCTTCGTAGTATACCAAGCTCTCGTCGTATTGTCCCCAACGAAGATGAATCGATCCAAGATTGCAAAGTGTCAAAGCAATACTCAACAACATGCTGTGAGCATCTTTGGGATCAATCGAAGCAAGGTTTGCTCCATCCTCTTCGTCCACTCCTGCAGCAGAGATGCCACCGCTACCACTGCTACTTCTCCCACCTTTGCCTTCTCCATTCTGCTCCCTCATCAACAACCTCTGCAACCTCAAAGCCTCATCAAAAATCATCTTCGACTGTCCCAGATCGCCCATCTCAAACAAGGCGCACCCAATATTATTCAACAACCTAACTACCAGCGGATGCTCGCCCCCAAGCCCCAAAATCCGAATCCTCAAAGCCTCCCGAAAAGAAGCCAATGCCACATCATACTCTCGCATCTCCATCAAAGCCACGCCCTGCTGCGCCAAACTCACCGCCACATCCAAATGATCTTTTCCAAGCCTTTCCACCCGAATCCTCGCCGCTCCATCGCACAATCGACACGCCTCAGGATATTTCTCGGCTTTCACGCACACTACACCCAGATTGTGCATGGCCATGGCAACTTGAATGGATCGCTTGCCGTGTCTTTCCGTCTGACCGCGGAGGATTTCGGTAAAGACTGTGAGAGCAGAGGGAAGGTCATTGCGGCGGAGGTGTTGATAGCCCAGTTTGTGCATGGCGCGGAGGTGGTGGCGTTCGGTGGGGGTTAGGTGGCGTTGGCAGGTGTCTATGTCTATGGGGCCGGGTTTACGTTCGTTGTCTTCGGGACTGTTATCATCATCGGTGTTAGAATCCTCATTTATGGAGTTGTTTTTATTACTGTCGTCGTGAACGTTGGTGGTTTGGTTTGCGTCGTCGATACCGGAAAAGACGGATGTATCAATCGAGATATTCTTGGGGTCATCAACATCGGGTCGAGTGTTCTCGTTGGTTTGATTCGATGTCATTAATTTCCTCAATTTATTCATGGCAGCTCGATATGCTGCAATATCCTCTCCGTCGAATCCTGGACTGTCTTTCTTGCCATGATTATCGGCATCATCTAAAACGTCAGAGACTCCAAATGTGGTAATCGTCTTGCCAGACTTGGTGGTAGAAAGAATCTCTCCCTTCTTATTGGAAGAGTTAGTGGGCGATGTTCTCGATGACGACGATGAAGACGACGTCCGCGGTGGCGGAACGGGGTTTGCGTAACCGTGACAACTTTCCATTTCAAACGGAGATACGTCCACTCCGCACAAATTTGAGCAGTCCCGAGTCTGACCGCGTTCCGGAAAATCGGCGATGGAATCTGGAGAATGGATCATTGGATTCGTTTCGCAACCATGTGTGTCATGTTGTTGTTTAGTGGAAGGAGTTTTGGGTGCATTTCCATTGTTCCCGCTGTCGTCGCAATGGTTGACACTGCCATCAGTACTTGTCGTGACGTTGCGAATGGGCGAATCGTAATTGGTAGTAACTTTCAACTTGGCTCCAAACATTTGCACATCTTGAATTTCTGGCTGTTCTTGTAGATACGGGAGGTCGGTGTCAACAATCTCACCCATCCCCGAATAATCATCAGGGACATCACCACGATTGCATCCTACCAAAGCCCCATCAGTCATTCCACTGGCGGTGGTGGAATTACAATGATGCCTCCAACGAGCCATGGGAGCCACCCCCGATTTCGCAGATTGGAATGATGTTACCGAAATGGTACTTTTGTCTGTCATTCTATTTTGCTGTTGCATCTGCTGTTTGTGAAAAGTAGCCGTATTCATATTATTCAGAGTTCGATTGGATTGTTTTTGAGTGGCCATGCTGGTGGCAGTATGGTAACTTTGGTAGCTGCTGGAGGCGATGCTGCGGAAGGTGGCGACTGTGGCTCCACTGGAGGATGTTGGTGTGAACGTGCCCGAGCATTGTCTGTTGGTGTTATTTTTGTTGTGGTTGTGGTCGTCGCTGTCGATGAAATTGTGCAGGGAATGAGTTACTTTTCCCGAGCTTTCATTGATTGTCGTACGACGCGAAGAATTCTTATTCGATTTAGGAGTGGACGATTGAGCTTGCTTGGGTGGACGTCCTCGGGACAAATTGGACGATAACGGAGAAGTGGAAGGAGGCAATAGATTTTTGCTCGAATGATTGCTACTTTTGCTCATGCCCGGTGGGCGCCATTGCAACTTGGGACGGGATAGAATGCTTCTTTTCGACTTCTTCTTTTCCAGTTTGGGAGGTGATCTTTTGCCGTCTATACTGCAGTCATTATTGTTGGCATTGGCACCGGATTCGCTGCGTTGCTTCCGTTCTTTCGTGTTTTTGCCATCTACAAGGCCATCGTCATCGCCAACGCCATCGCTTTCTCCCAAGCTGCTACTGCTAATGCTGCTGCTGCTGCTATCATACGCATCGCCGTAGTCATCGTGCTCCGTCCAATCGGAAAGCAACGTGGCCACTTCCTCCTCGCAGTATTCGTCTTGGAATCGACAACCCGGAGCGGACGAGGCCGTCGAAGAAGTCGTGGCAGCAGCGGAGAGGGTGGATATATCGGTAATGACGTTTTCGTCACCGCTTTGCCTTCGCCTCCTGGTTTGCTTGGCTCCGCCGCCGACTTGGAGTTTCTCCGACTTTTTTGCATTTCGGCCGCCGCCGCCGAAGTCGGCGGAAGGAGCGAGGACCACGAGGGAGGTTTGTTTGTCGACGTAGACACCGGGAGGATGGTTTGGAGTCATGATGCTGAGTGTTTCAATTGGGGGTTAGCGTCGTCGTTGTCGTCGTTGTCGTTGTCGTCGTCGTCGTTGATTTGAAAAAGGACCGTCGCTATTTTTTCCGACGATGATGTACGTTTATTTTTCGTCGAATCGCCCAAGGGCGATCTTTAATATGACATTTCAAATGAAAACCAATTCTCTGGTCTTCTTTCCCTATGTAGCCTTCTGGGCGATTTTGTCAAATAAAAGCCAACCCAACAAGCAAAAATTTTCCTTGTTTACTTTAGAGAGAAAGAAACATTCTATCGTACTTCCAGCGACGAAACACACAAGACAGACTATGCCAACATATTATTCTACTGTGTTGTTGGACTCCACAGAGGCAGGAGAGTAAGAAACCTAACTTTATTTCGGCTAATTGAAGAACATGGAGGATGATGGTCTTCTTGTTGCAACAAGACAAACGACAAAAGACAATCTATATGATAATATCACAATGGAGAAATCCAATATGAAGTATGTAGAATCAACATAAAATCCAAACAATCTCAAATGATGCTACACCAACAAGACTCTACTGAACGAATAAATTTATCGGCACGAATGTTTCACACAAGTTCTCTAGTAGATGAAGCATTACGAGGAATTTAATCTGGTACCTCTAGAAAACTTGATTTTATTGTTGTTTATCGTATTACTTCCATAAAAATTCCTATGACTATTGAAGGAATTCAAATTTGATTTTTCCGAGATCTTTGCTCTGACCAATAGTTATGTACGGCCTGCCCAAGGGGCATAAATGTAAAATTCTGATTCCAACAAGAAACAATGTGTGCCTGAATGGAAATAGATTTTGAATTGGTTCGAAAGACATATGCCATTTCAAATATGTCAAAATTCAAATTTACTTCGTATACCGGTATGAATACAGAACAAATATTCTGGAACCGATAATATCATCTACTCATTGATGACCCACAATTTACCCACCAAAAGTAGGAAATACAAAGGTCCCCCCTTTCCCCAATAATATATGATTACGTCTTAGTGCTTTTGAGGACCGATGTTGTGTAAATAATTACTAGATACACACCAACACACTTATTGTCAAATCATATCAAATCAAAAAATACTGAACACAAAAAAATAACATAACACAAAATTTCTTTTGAATGGAGGAGCTGTTATTCACAGTCACTTATTCACTGTCACCATAGGCCACCATCACAGTCAAGGTTTTTATGTTTGATTTGGTTAATACTGATTCCTACGTTTATGAGAAGCTATACAAGACTTTCATTATTTTGTTGCATATTTTTTTACTTACATGATATTAATATTGTATTCCTCAGTTTGAATCGTTTGAAAAGATGCACCATGCAAACAATGATCATCACAGCTGGGAGTGTGCAGAATGACATGATCATCTACTGTACCAACCAGCCGTTCCCCTCTCTGCCCAGTGTCTGCATCAATGCCATCCCAATCACATTGACATGGCTGATAGAGTTAGCAGGTCCATCAAGAAGGTTTGTCAATTCCATCAGTGGATATGGGTTGATTGCTGTTGCATTATCAGTGGCAGTGAGGTGATGTGATCATGCTGTTGCAATGGCATTGTCAGAAATTTTGAGCATGCATCCCACATAGAAATGCATGAAAAACATACCAATAGTAAAAATCAACATAGGGATTGGATATAACAAATAGACATTCTGAAAATGTCTATGAACATGATTGTGACAGTGATTAAGTGACTGTGAATAACACCTGCCTTTTGAATGACCCCAATTATCAATTATGACATAAACACACAAGTCTAGAAGAGTGTTTAAAGACCTTTATGCATTCCATAAGGCAAATGCCTTACAATATGCACATTTTCTATGTTTGTTATAATGCACATCTTGTCATAGGTTTCATACAATTAATGCAAATACACTCATCAATGTCCACATTGATAGGACTGGCTTGTTTTAGAAGAACATTTTGACAATATTTTTTATATCCCCTGTGCTTTCACACAAGCATATGATTTTTTATTTCATTTGTTGTATAATTCCTATGTATATGCTCCTTTCTGATGCCCATTATTATTATCTTCATTGCAGTTGATGCAGAGATGTGTATAAACAACCTCAAAAGTGCAAGTGAGCATATTTTGACCTTTCCTCAGATTGATGTTGTTACAGCATTGTGAGGGGACAAAAATGGTAAAAAAATCAAGGGTGTTGGACTGTCCCAACTTGAAATTTACTATGAAATCACTCAGCCTTCCATGGAGGCAGCCAAATACAGATGTTTGGCCATTCTGGCGATTGTTATTGCACCTGTGGGTGCTATATAGCCCTAGCAACAACATTGGCTGGTGATATGTTCCTGGGGGATCTGAGACAGCAGTTTAGGCTGTCATTGGCTTCATGGTGCATTTGGGGGGCATCTTGACCACTGTGTGTTGCACCAAAAAGTAATCTCTTATTAGACGTTACAGCTGTAGATGAAGTCTTTAGGTATTATTTCATTTGTTGCATTTGAAGAGTTTCTGTTTTAGTTGCGTTGATTATTTGCCCCAGAACAACATGATATGGTCATCTGAAATAGTGGATGCTATGGTTGACTTTTCATTTTTAAAGTTGGGATTTATTTTCAATCAGTTGGTAAAATATACACTTCTTTTTTACTTTACTTACAGCTAAGTAGAAATTATTTGTTATTTTTGTGACTAAAAAATTGCGCCTTATATAAGGCGCATGGACTGGTGCATAGAGAATATTATTGTAGTTGTTTATAGTAGCAATTCTGAGTTAAGATAACCTATAATTTAGGTTGGTATTAGAGGTTTGCGCCAAGCAGCAAGCAGTGTTGCTGCTGGGCAGTGAACTTTTGCACGTATCATATGTATTGATATAACTATTTAAGAATTCCTTTCCTAAAAAAGGATTATTTTTGTGATTATTCAATACTATTGAGACCATAAAAAATTCTGACCTATGACCATTGACATCTTCACCAACTATTGACCTCTCCACCCCCAAAGTCACCTGTAAAGAGAAAAATGACCCTCTATATCATTTCCCTTACCAGCATGAATGCAACAAAGATTGTGGGTTAACCCTCCTCACTCCTATAATTAGGAGTAGTCCATATTTTTCATGGTGGGGGTGAGGGGTTGTCAGTGATAGATCACCACCAATCCATGATATTTCAAGTATTGCCAACCTGAAGTTATATTGGCAAGGCCATGACACTCCCCTGCCACTGCTGTTTGGCCTGAAATGATACCAGATGGCATATACACAAATGTAAATGTGTTCCATATTGTTTCAGAAGAAACAGTGGAAAAGATGTTGCTCCATCATGGCTGGCAACAAATGTGCAAAAATTTACTGTGGCGTAGTGTTAGCAGTGTTTTTAATTGGATTTCTTGATGAAGAAATGGATCCTATTGACCCACAAGATATTGCAAAAAGCTTAGAGGAAGCTCTTTTCA
>JALLPE010001846.1:0-10817 GCA_036940025.1 Conticribra weissflogii
TGTTATCATCAGAATCAACAAAACATGACCATAAACACAGATTTTATTGAACTAAACTTAAATTTAATCCAGTCAAAGCTCCATAAGCATTGCACTTAGTGGGCCAAATGAAACAAACAGTCTACAATTTACAATACCTGTTGAATAGTCCCCAGTCATTAGCACAACTTTTTCTGTATTGTCACCAATAATCTTTGCCCAAAATTATTTTTAAAAATTTAACTAAGCTGTAATTTATAATGCAGCTTTTGGAGCATGTTCAAAATTAAATTCAACATAAATCATTAGACATAGAAAGTGAATATATCACAACTGCAGAGACATATTTTTCTACCTATTTTATTGGTTTTATGGAAATCAGACTAAACCTATTTTCAATCAATTGAGCAGTATAAAACTCATCATACACCATCAAAAATTATTTTTACTGGCCCTCTTATGTTGCCCACTGTACAATGCATTGTTTTTTGACGTAAAGAATCTGCATTATTTTTTCACTTTCTCACAAGTACAGCAGTATTACCATCAAAATTAAAAAATACGAGGTATGAGCTATCAAAAGTTTGAGTAATTTTTTATTCATGATTTATGTGAGTTGGTTTAGGGGCCAGAGCCTAAACCATGAAACACTAATTTTCTTGGTGATCATAAATTTGTGAGTAATGAACTCTTTATGTCTTATGATTTATGTTTTATGTAATTTTAAATACGCTCCACTACAAAAATACTTGACAGAAAAATTCTAAAATTATATTGACATAAGCCAAAATTCTAAATTCAGTGTAATCTAAAATCTAATGAATGCAAAAAATAAATATAATATTTTCCAGTTCTCAATTAACTTGGTCACGATCTCTATTACGTAGGGTAGATCCTTAATTCTTTGACCGGTCTCACGATTACTCCAATCGTAGCTGTTGAATAATATCCTTCGTATAATTTTAACCGACCCTTACTGCAAAAGGATGTTCGATACATCATATCCTCATATATTATATCATCGACTAGTCTTCGCACAAAAAAAGTCAAGTAGCGCGTCCAGGATTTGACTTTAATACATGATAAATACCACTGATTAGACAAAAGGAAAGTTGACGTTGTTACGGTCATTTTAGTATGTCCCTGGCCACTCAGCTCAATTTTTTTGCTGAGAATGGCCGCTCGCAAAATTGCCGGCGCTGCCAGCCAGAACCTTGACATTTTTTGTCCCAACACAGCTCTTCTGCAAATCAAAACCGCCAACCCTCACATCCCCAAACAGTACGGAATTGCTCAGTACACCCACAAGAACCATTTGGTACCTTTTTGGTGGCTGTGGTTGCATACAGGCTGATTGGAGCCTTCATTTTTCAGAGGGATTTTGCGATGTCGTCCGATGCACCTGACAATGATCCAATTGGTTGGACCAAAACTACCAATGAAACCAACAATGGCCCTCTTCTTCCATCATCCAATGGTCCCAGTCCAACCAATAATGGTGAAAGATTGACAGTGCCAGCGCTTGAGGATCAATCGACAGTGCCGGTGCCTGGGGATCTCAACACTGCCAAAACAACTTTTATCCCCAGGGAAGAAGAAAACTGGGCAAAACTGTCAACATCTTGTGTGGATGCATCCATTTGTCTTTTTCACTCCAATAAGCAACAATAAAACCAAAAGAGCAAACAATGGGAATGCTGACGCATTTTGTCATCCTTGTAATCTTCAAGCCAGGTTTTCCAATGCAAATAAATCCAATCCATCCAGCCAACTGAAAGAGAGCATCCAAATGCCTTTTCTCCCACCAATGAATTTTGAAGAAAGCAATCATCATAAAACAACTGTTGATATTCCTGTCAACGCAACCATTGAATCTGAATGCTGGATATGCAAATGTGGATTGCAGTGGAGTGGGAAAAGGAAGCGGTGTAGTTGTTCAAAGTGGCAAGGTGGGAAGAGAGGACAAATTCAGAAGAGGCAGACAAAAGAAGAAATAGAAATTGAAAAGAAAGCAAAAGAGGATAGTCAATCCAACACAGGCCTTCCTGCTTATAATATTCAAATTTCTCCCAGTGGTGCTATGGATAATTTGACAACAATAAGTGGGATTTCACTTCTCACTGATGAAAATTCGTCACTTGGATCAATTGATACTGATGATGCCACAACAGACAGTTTAGTTCAGCGGTTGTTGGCAATAGATTTGAATGGTGATGGAGGCAATTCTGATGAGGATGGGGATGGATTCTTTGATGCAAATGGTTTTGCTGACGAGGCAAGTGAAAGTAACATAGATTGTGAGCTGAATGGGTGTGCAGATATTGAATGGAATATCCTGGATAATGATGATTGCGGAATGTTTTTGGCTGAAGTATTTTATATGAAAAACAAAAGCAATGAATTCCCAAAAAATAACAAATGCAATATAAAAAATGCTCCAGATGGATGGTTTCCACCACGACCACCAGATGATTGGGAAGAGAAGTCAAAAGTGGACACCAACAGAGGGGAGCCAATTTTTGCAACAAATGATAATCCAGGGGGATGGAGCCCATTCACTTTCAGGGCAAAATTTAGTTTGACCATCCGCAATGGAAATATCTCAATCACCATATGCCTGCAGGTGCTGTGCCGGTTCCAAGGGATGAATCAACTGGGAAGTGACTGGACGGTGGGTTTGAGTTTTTCTATAATGGATGGACTCATCCAAATCCAACAGCACAAAACACCCGTGATTTTGCCACATGTGACAATATTTTTCCCAATGGCCGGAACAGTCAGTTGGATGGCAACCTTCTTAAAAAGATGGGACTGACTCAAGCAAGGATGGAGCAAAATGATGCTCTCTTCTTCATTCATCTACTCCTCCCAATTGTTGATCCAAAGAAGTCTTGCATTCCCAAAGATCACCGCTGCCCATACTGCACCAAAGTCTCCAAATACACAAACACTTATGCCATCAATAAGAAAGATTGTGGAGGCGGCTATGGAATGTCTTTCCACCTATGTTGCTCAGAGAAATTGGTGAACTTTGATGGCATTGTTGTCTGTAATCACGGGAGGAATGTTGCCAATTATTGGAACAAATCAAAAGAAAACTATTACAAT
Organism: Conticribra weissflogii; assembly: GCA_036940025.1. Taxonomy (NCBI): domain Eukaryota; phylum Bacillariophyta; class Thalassiosirophyceae; order Thalassiosirales; family Thalassiosiraceae; genus Conticribra; species Conticribra weissflogii. The sequence goes on from JALLPE010001846.1 coordinate 3,088, forward strand.
CAATTTCTGTTGAGTCTCTGTCATTCTGCAGATGGATTGATTTGAAGCTTTGCATGAAGTTAAATGCTTGGTATTCTGAGAAGAAGCAAGGAGAGGAAGGATGCAATCCAACACAAAAGTATCAACTTGTTTGGGATGTCATGGTTTATAACATGAACCAATTTGTGAAAACGGCAGGACTTGATTTGACAGTTGACGAGACCACTTGGGCAAATGCTTTGTATGCAGATGTGCAGGGTCACATCAAGGGCAAGCCTGGTGTTGTGAAAGGTGGGCAGCATACTCTGGTTGTTGATGCCAATAGAAGATTTGTCTATGGATACACTGCAAGACACAAGTATTTTGAACAAAAGAAGCCTTTTACACAAGAATGCCCAGCAGAAGTGAACCGTCTTGTTGATACCTTGATGCCATTGATTGTTGGAAGTGCCAAAAAAGTGATGACAAGAGGTGGCGGATCTTTTTGAAACCACCTTGTCTCTTGATCAACAACCATTTTAGCGGCAATGATGTACTTCAACCAATGGGAGAAAATGGATGGTCAGGAATTTTCACTTGCCATCGCAATTGACTTCCTTCTGCATGCAAGAAAACTCACTTTCATCATTTGAAAGGAGTTGACGTTTCCCAGAGATCAAGAGCAGCTCGTTTTGAATAACCCATCATTGATGTCAAGCAAATAGATGCCAAGCTGGAGTTGAACAAGAGCGCATACACTATTGTGCATACATCGTTTCAATCCACTGGAAGCACAAAAATTTCTTCTGTCAATTGTCTTGAACATGTCCAACTGTATGTGCAGCCAAGAGAAAAAGGGCGAGATCAGAGTAAGCAGATTTGGGGCATTGAAATGAATGAGGCACATGAACTTTACCTCAAAACATACTCTGCTGTTGATAAAATGGACCAAATACTGAAAGAGTGGGCAATATTTTACACCACATGGCCCTTGTGGCATGCCCAATGAACCATGGGAAGGCAATGGCGCTAACAATAGCATATGAAATGTACAAAATGTGTGCAAAGGGAGACGTGGAAAATGAGTGGAAAATTGGCAACATCATGACTGGACCAGAGTTTTGACAAGCTGCGGGGAAGCAAATGTGTCAGTATTGTGACCACCATCTCAATAATCCTGGTGATGAAAGTTTCTGGAGCACAACGCGCCGTCCCAAAAGTAGATGTGGAAAATCAGAGGAAGATAGGAAAAACAATGCATTGGAGAGAGCCTCTGATGGAGAGTTTTGTGTTCCTTACACCCAGTACATTGATGCCAAGTGCCCACGAGGACAAGATGGAGTGCCAAGACTCTGTTCTGACAACATTTCTCTTTTGAAGGAACACTTGGCATCATTTACAAAAACGGAAGCACAGTGTGTTGTTTGCAAACAAAAAACATTTTGGAAGTGTGAAAAATGTGGTGGCCAACCATGCTGTTTCAAGGATGGTGGGAAAATGATTTCAATCTTGTTTAGTCTAGATTTACACTATGGCTTTCATTTTGGTCTCTTAATGCATGATTGTAGGAAATACTTTGGAGAAATCAACGAATATTATTCAAAACCTTCAGAAAAAGAATCAAAGAAAAATACTGCACACATCAAACAACTACAACTGCAGTTTAGATGTGACTTTGAAGACAAATAAAATTAATTGCATTTGAACTTTTTTTATTTTAATAACTTTCATTGATAATAATTAGTCATACCTGATTATTTTTGGCCAATAGAGTTTCTTTGTCTAGCATTTTTGACATGAGACAGATAAAAAAACACATCATCAAAATGTCCAGTTTCTTACTGGACATGATTGAGAAGGGTACCCCTTTTTTGTATGTTTTGTAGGATAGATGTGGGAGCTCATATCTTGTACGAAGATGTAAAAATCATGCAACTTTGTAAAATCTTGAGTGTGTTGCTTGGGGTTACCTGGTTTGGTACCAATTTTGTATAATTTTGTACAAAAATGTAGGACTTAGTACATGATACTTTTTTGTGGTAACGTGACAATAAAAAAATATCCAGTTTCTGGCTGGGTATGTCTGAGTAAAAAACTGGTACCCTCGTGCGAACACTAGACAATATGCTGTTCATATAAATAATTGTTATGATAACATTTTGTGTGGTGATAGTGGCAGATGACAAAATCCTCTAGTACTATCATCTCCTACCTGTAATTATTGTCATCAATCCATGCACCAACTTTTCTGAACCCCCAATATGTTGTAGGTTAGCAAGTTTTTTGACAAGTTTTTGTCAGTACTCTCTGTAGTTCTATTAAATTTTTTCATTGATGACAGCCAATTTAATGAAAATGATTGAAACATTGCTTTACCTAAATTAGTTTGGCCCTGATATTATTGTTTTCACCACATATTCATATGAAAAAATTCTGCCACCTTGGATTCAATTTGTAACCATATAGTCATCATGGACTGATTGCTGTCATAAGCAAGCAGAAAAACCATTGTTTACTTGGGTACAATACAGACAAAGGTCTAATCAGTTTGGTGAATACAATTATATTCATCATCACATGTCATCACTGCTTTTATAGAGCATTGTGCCAGTGTGAATAAGGGACAATGATAGGAAAAAACCAGGAGGGTGTAACATGGACTTGAATGGAATGGCATATACTTACTCATCTATCAATATGCCACTATCAATACACAAGCTAGTAATGAAGAGGCCTTTTGCACTTAGTGACACATCATTACTTAATTCTATATATGGCAAGTTCACACAGAGGAACATACCCAACAAGTTTTCATGAACAGGAACACTGTCATCAAGCTGCTGACAATGAGAGTTAACCCCAAGAAATATTAACAAACATCAGGAACTCTTTGAAATTGCCTCAAATGATGTTGCAAATAATTGCTATCACCAATTGAATAAAAATATGGAAGCAGTATGCTCAACAATTAACACAAAACTCATGGATGGAAGGTTGTCAATGGCTCTTCCAAAGTATTGATGCTGCCTAATCTCAGCACAACTGATGACACCAATTTCATGTTACTATGAATAGATAATAATACATATTTTACTCGCTTGGAATAAAACAAATAATCACTCTTGACAATGTAAAAAAATGTAGTATTTTTTTTATAATCTTAACACTCAAAATACAACATCACTTAGTTTGACCCAAATAGATGAAACTATCAAGTTTTTAGCAACATGCCACTAGATATGGTTGAAAGATAAGATTACAATGTCATCTTTTAAGTCTTCAACATTTTGGGTTGGATTATTTGATTAAATTTTCCCAATAAACATGGAGACTAGCTCAAACATACCAATTAAAAAAGTTTTATGTACTACTGGGTTTATAACTCATAACGAATTGAAGATTTAGCAATCTATGATTTGTAAAGAGTCAATATGACTCCCAATTAGCTGTAAAGAGTGATATGATGGTTAACCTCTAGAATGTTTTTTCTTATCATCCTAATCGTTGCTCATCCAATTTCTTTACCCCATTCATGGGATCAACCAGGTGGTAGTATTGTTGTGTTGTATTGTTTCATGTTGCTGGTCAAGTCATACACAACAGTTGGACTATCAACATAGCTGTACTGAATTGGTCCTGCTACTTTTGAGATTGTGTGTGTTCTTTTCAGAATGTAAGTTAAGAACTACAACTATCATCTATCTTAAGCAAAAGGTACGTACTTGGGAACCTCATTGTGTGAAGCAATAGACTTCATATTTGACAAGTTTTTGTATCTTCTATAGTCTATCTATACTGCTGCCAATGTAATATTTTTAGGTATTTGGTATTTTTCACCTCTTTTCTCTTTAATGTTCTCACTGACCAAAACCTCCCTCAATCATGGCAAAAGCTGGTGGATTTTGAGACTGTGGCTACTGATGCAATCAGATTTTGTTGAATTTGGGTATTTTACTTATTTGGATTTCATTTTTTTAATCAATTCTATCAAATACCTTAGACAATGTTGATTGTTGTGTAGGCTGGCTGATGATAACTGTACTCTTGCCTGGTACTCCAATGGGACAACACACCACTCTGCATCAACAAAATGAAAATTGACAAAACGTTGCAGAACTGATCTTTGACATTGGGAGAGTGGTTTTGTTTGTTTTGGAGTGCTTTTGTTTGCATTTAACAGAGATTTTTTAATTGATGCAAAACTGATAAATGTTAAAGTTGATGGATTTGTTGTGGTTTCTATCTTTGGCTATTGGTTGTTGCCATAAATCAGAGATGAGAGGCCCATGGCATACCAAATGAAAAACAAATCTTTTACTACAATGTAGAATTTTCAAACTTGCCAACCTATAATATAATACAAGTTTATTATGAGTATCTATTCAAGTGTTACAAATGCATAGAATATTGTACTAGGTCTACTTGGGTATTATTTTTTTGCACAAGAACTCAATTAGCATCCTTGATTAGAAATTCCACTTTTCACCACTGCAGACAATACTTCCCCCAGCATTGACTCTGCTGCCTGTTCCAAGGGAAACCAAGCATGTGGTCATATCTCACTACACTTTGGAAAGCCTGCCTTGCCTTGGTTAGAGTCAAAAGTACCAAACAAAGCAGATAATAAGACAGTAGTGATTATAATATTATTCATTGTATTAAAAAAACACAAATAAATAAATCAACTAATTTCAAATTTCAACCCAATATTAATATCAAGTCACCCCCTCTTTGCCTTGTGATGTTTGGATATTTTTGTGGTATTGAGTTGTTCAAAAGGTGAATTGAAACCATTAAACTACGTTTCAGCAAGGGCAGATGCTGTTGCAATCTACCTTGATTGCCACAGCAAGAAGAAATTTACAAAAGAGCACCATTGGGTATTCTATGAAGGAAAAGGAAAACAAGAAAAGTGGTAGGTAGTCTGGAATGGAAATAGATTGCTGTGATTTTTTGTTGAGCAATAATATTTTGATTTGAACATATGCATGTAATTTTGGAGGGGTGGGCTGACATTGATGGCCAAGAGAGTCATTTTTTGATGATTGATGGCCAAGGGAGATATTGTCTGATGAATGCCATCACAGAAAAATGTAATTTTGCTTTTATGGATTCATAAGTCCTACTTCAGACCATTTGAAAATAAAGTCAATGTCCTGTTCAATAGGCTCTACTATTATATCTTCTGAAAAATTTGTGCCAGAGTTTGGGGGGATAAAAAAGAGAGGGTCAAAAATAAATATGAACCTTTTCAAAATAAAAAGTTTCATGAAATGTAGTATGTACAAGTTGACTTGATGATGTATGCTACAGGTGGGATGCCAATCTCAGAATAGTTTGGGTGGTACATTTAATAGTTTTCATGTTACTAACAAAGGGAAATCCATGGAATGTCATTGAAAATCCACAATCAACATTCTACAGATGTTAGGAGGCATAATGTTAAAGATGTACACTTTGCATATCATATCACATTTTTGTTGGCAAGAAGGAAATGCATTCATGTTGGTTCACATGGAGGACTTGCTTCATTCCAGGTACTTCTATGAGGTTTCATGTGTGCTGAAAATATCAGCATTGGAAATTGTGAATTGTGATTTTTTGATTGGGTGGAATGGTTGGGAGGTACCAACAATCAATGGAACATTTTTGTATTCACTTTTATTAATTATGGCAGTGTTATTGTGGGTGCAGAAAATATGTTGATGGATGCTCGTTGGTATGGGTCAAGACTGTAACATGCCTAACAACAAATACTTGGAGATATGGTTGTTAAAAGTAGGGTATATTGACCTTTTTAAGAAAGAGAGGTTATTTTGACTGATGATGCCAGACTTATGTCATAGTGTAGTGAATAGATATGCAACAAAATTATATAGATAGTGATTAATTCAAACAGTGAGTGATGGTCTATGTTTTGTCCTCAGGGTGCATTATCTTGGTGCATCATATCATGACATGTACTGGAGGAAGGTAGTGGATGGAGTAAAGTATGCAAATATCAATCGAATGAACATAATTATCTGGTTTTAAAATATTACATTGCAAGAAAACTCATTTTCATTTAAATACACTGTTTCAGCTATATTTCATTCATTATGTATATAGCATGTCATAGTTGTATGTACACCATCACAACGATTTGATGATTTACACGAAGCGAACCTGGTCGCGATATCAATACCACAGAGAAAAGAATTCATCTCCAGATTTCATCCACTGCGAGTGCACAGCCGAACTCCGAACTGTGCCTGCTGCCCACTTCCAAGCGTACCATGCACCATCTTCCAGCAGAAAGCCAAATAGTCAAAGCCATCCAATGGCATAGAACAGCGGCGCGGGGAGACAAGAAGAAGATGGAAGAAGAAGATGGAAGAAGAAGAAAAAGAAGATTACGAACGAAGAATTAGAAAGCGGATTCTTCAAAAGCGACCTGCCTGGCGTCGGGCCAGCCCATCATTCGACGCCGGCTGCCCACGAGCGATCAGCGAAATCATCTTCCTCATCGTCCGCCGCCTCCTCCATCCGCAACGCCAGCAGCCCAAAACCGCCCTACCCGCCTCCGTCCTCCTCTCCGTGGCGACGGCCGCCAGCGCCGCCTCCCTTCTCGAAGATCGTCGCCACGTGTCCACGAGGCCCAAGGTCTCGAAAATTCGTCGCTCGAGAGTCCTCAGATTGCAGTGATCTTCCAAGCAAGACGACTTCTTGTAGAGGACGTCCTCCAAGCGGAAGGACTTTTCGTAGAGCAATTTGCCGGAGACCACGTCTGGACGGGAAGAGCCGCGCCGAGGACGCAATCGATGGACGAGGACGCGATGAATTAGGCGGCGCACTTGGGCCCGATCTGGGAGGGCATTGGCCGATATGGCGGCCGCTGGGATGGGCACTTCGTTGGCGTATTCCATGTTGATGTTTTTGTTGTGTTCAGTGTTGCTTTTATTCTCGTTATTTTTTCTAATTGAAAAGTCAAATCATAATATTTTTTGTGATATACATAATCAAGACATTATTTGATGTATGGTACTCTACTATGAGTAATTCTTGATGCTCTCGTCCTTCCATGTTCATGAATGCAAAACGATGTTCTCTAGACAAAATCTCATATTCCTATTCAAATGATTGGCTAAAGGCAATATCTCTTACCAATTTTCTTTCATCGACGTATAAGTGTTTGTGTGGATTTAGTCCCGGTCGATTTGTGTAGATTGCGTGAAAAGGCAAGCTCACACAATTCTGGTTTTGCGAATAATTTGTGTGATGATGGCAACACATAGTCATACTTAATTTTTCATGTAGAAGATACGAAACAATGAGGTCATTTCACCTTCATGCTGCTGCATATTATTGTATTTCCATGATCAATATATATAGTATTTTTAAATTATATGTGTCAGTCATATATTTACTGTGTTTGTACTGATTAGTATTGAGGAAAGAACAATTAATGTAATGTATTATTTCGTGTGGCTGCTACGAAGAGGCCCCGTACCATTTTTTAGCTCATTCTGTTACATTTTATATTTCGTTTTTCTTAGAACGGTGCTTAGGGACAAGTTTATTAAATTTGCGGGAGTGAAATTTCGTTTACGAACATCGAAGAATTCAGAAGGAGTTATTGTTGGCAACCATCAAAAATTGCTCCTCTTTGCAGATTTTCAGTGCTTATGGATTTTCAAGGCGGACAATGCAAAGTATTTTGATGATTTTCGAAGATGATATTGGCCACTGATGTCATACTGTTTACATGCATGGAAATAGTACAAAAAGTTGAA
>JALLPE010001847.1:0-10807 GCA_036940025.1 Conticribra weissflogii
AATATGCTTGAAGAATATTGATGAAGAGAGAATACAATGTCACATGAAATGTGATCTTAAAATTGCATACCACACCATATATATTTTTGTCAAAAACAAATATTATTGAAATTTAACACAAATTGACACCAAAAAAGAATTCCCCAGAATAAAATTCCCTCAAAGCAATTAAGAAACATTTCATGTGTTCGTCAATGATTAGTGGCAATTAATATGGACCGTTTTGATTTGTCCAGAAGCAATTGGGAGCGCTCCAGTTAAGTTTAAAATTAATACTCAGTATGTATTTTACAATAGAGTACAGTTTTACTATCAACACATAGCAAAATTCTAACATTTTATGTAATAAATGTGCGATACCCCTGAGAATGGGTAACATTGAAGATATTGTCATATTTTTTAGTAAGTTAACTACAATAAATATAATAATGAAACATTCCTACATAACCAACGGAGAAGTTAGAAATTTTTTCAGAACTTCCTTCCATATTTCTTAAAATTGGAATTAATATTCATAATCGGAGAAGCCCACCATTGATTGTGCCAATAAAAATTTTATGTATTTCTCCCCGCGATTCACAGAGAAACGGATATTTTTACAATGCCGAGTTGTATCCATTTTTAGACATACGATGTTTACGTTTTTGGAAGGTTGACGATCACGCTCATACATTTCGTCCTACGTACAAATCATGACATCGATATTGTTTTCTCTCCCTTTTTTAGCCCGTCTGTGTATGTATTGGCACTTTAGAGAGTAAATCAAACAATTATGTCATAGACAGGTAATGGTGAAGTATCTCTATGATGTACGACCTCTATTATGATACCCGATAAAATTGGCCAAAACACAAATTGCTCATCTTCGGACAAAAGCCCCCTACTGAACACGATATGCGTATTATCAATTTTCAGATCGTTGTGTAGAGATCTCTCCAGAGTGGGTGAGAGTAAAATATTCCAGTCATAATGTAAACCTAATGGAACTGCAAAAAGTTGTTCTCTCCACCATGAGCGTCGAAGTTTTGGATCAAGCCCGGCACACTGACAAAGAAAAATCAAACATTTCATCGAACTACGATGCCCAGAAATTTCGGTCATCGACAATGAAGCCTAGGAGCAAGGTCATGGACGTTTCCGTACAGGTTGTAAGTGTAGATGGCATACTTGCCAAAGAAAGTTCCTCGAAGGAAAAAATCAAGAAAAGTGATGTTAAAATTTTCAGTAACGGATCCGAAAACGAAGACTTCGCAACAATCGTCGCATCCTTTGCACATAGTGTGGCTACTGGGACAAAGTCTTTCTTAACACATGTCCCAAGCAGTCCACTGAAATTGAGCGCAATAAATCGAGTGGCATCGCAGCATGTAGTTTACTGGCCAACTAACGCCAGCGATGAAGGCGGATCCAGTGACAGGCAGTCGCTGTCGACTTTGCAATTCACGCGCCACTTTGAAGTGGAAGATACTGGAAGTGTTGGCGAAAATGGAAGAGAAACAACCGAGAGTAGATTCGTTCCTCAATCTTGCCCAATACATCTCTCTATTTCGCGCAATGGAAAATTAGTTATTCTTGGGAGTGCAAACGTCATTATCAATGGTGAAGAAAAAGGAAATTCTACTCTTACTGTTCCAATCATAAGCAATTTCAGAAAGTCCAATAGTCCGATCAAAAAGATGCGTCGTATGAAGGGAAGAGATGATCAAATCCAAATGATGAAGATTATTGGAGATAAGTTCCAATTTGGTCTGAAGTCGGATTCTACTTTGAGAGTACTAGTCCGAGTCTCCGGAATTAACGAGGTCGATACAAAACACGAGAGGTCTGTTGCTGAAGAAGAGAACAAGGACGAGGACCCAGCACACGACACTACAATGGACAGCACTGTAAGTGATAGCGACTGCGAGTCGATCGATGACTGCGAATCCATTGAAGGCGCGTCTGTTGAAAAAGATGATTGGGAGCAGTATATGCTAACTCAAAATGAACTTAGACATCTGCGACGAGAGCTTGCCAAGGCGGAGAACAATAATGAAGAACTGCGGATGGAATTGTCCTTTATAAAAAGCGCAGGCAAACATGAAAATGAACGTCTCTGTCTGGAATTGAAAGAATTGAGAGAACACGTAAAAACCACCGTAGGAAGTCTACGAGAGGAATTGGCCCTAAAGCAGCATGAAAATGAGCTTTTGCCCGTATTCGAGGAGAGAATAAGAGAGTTAGTGGGAGAGCTGAGAAGTAGAGATATTGAAGTTCAGAATCTAAAAGACGAAATTGAAGGTTTGTGTGTAGGTCGGACTTTTTCTCATCTTTCAATTTCAAAATCTTTACCCATATTGAATTCTCTATCTTTGACCAGAAATTCGGAATTTTTATAGAGCTCAAGTAGACAGCCTTCTTCCAGAGGATAATGAGGAATCCGAACCAGATATTCTAGTCTGCAGCGACATCGAATCCTGCAGCTCTACCGACGAGGGTGAAAATACTCCAAAATTAATGCCTGTGAAGAACCTAATTGGTCTCATTCGAAATAATATTGTTACAGTGACCAGGGACGAACCAAACAAAGAAAACGATCATACCACACCTTCGGCGGAAGCACTGCCTAAGGAGGTCAATGAATCAATTGAATTGCCACTACAGGAGTCTGAAGACATCGTTCCTGACCAAGAGAATGTGGAATCAACCCGTCGAGGGACTTTTTCTAAAGGATCTTCAATTCAACACACCGATGAACCAAATATCTCACATAGCAACGGAGAGGCTGAATTCAATGCCCTTGAAACCTCAATGAATGATGACTCCGACTACTCTGAGAGCGTCAAGGAAGATTGTAACATTAAAAGTCAAGAAAATTCTGTACCGATGAGTCTACAGCAACCGACCACTAATGTAGATTTGCTTCTCTGGGACAACGAAGATTCGAAGAGTGTTCCAGACAGAAACAAAAACATTGTCTCACCTGGTGGTGAAGGCTTGTCGTCATTATTGGGAAGAATTCGTAAGATTAGGAAACGTTTGGTGGAAGCGCGGGAATCAAATGACAAAGTGGATCAAATGTCCGAAGCGACTTGTGAGGAGCATGTTGGTGATAAAGGAGAACATAATCACTCGACTGATGTGAAACATGATCAAAAGCACGAGGCAAGTGTTGCAGAAAATGTCATCAACGAAGAAAAATTTCATGGCTCAATCCAACTAAAGCGAGATCAAGAACATGAGACTTTTGATGCAGATAATAGTAGTGGGAAAGGCAAACGTGATAACTTGCCTCATGATAACCACCATCAAAAGCCTGCTGGTGATATAGAAAATAGTAGCGACGAAGGAGATAACAACGACTTTATTCGTGCTAAACACGACCAAGAGCTAGAAGTATGTGGTGCAGAAATTGTTAGGAATGGACTGCAAAAGGACAAGACGAATCCTGTAGAGGAAAACTGGAACGTAGTAGAGGAAGTCGATTCAGCAAAGCAAGGAAGAAACAGTTTGGAATTACAACAATGTCCTGTTCAATCTATTTGCGCCACAGACATTGAAGTTGTAATTGAAACATCGCGAATACAAAATGAGACGTTGACACAGTTGTCAGACTCATTGGACAATAATACACTGAATAGCGCGTTCGAAACTAATGGAGCTGTGGTAATCTCCACATCTGACCCAGACGATGAAGTTGAATTTATTGGTGATTTGTTTGCTTAGAGGGCTCACAAATTCACACAAATACTGTGATCATTGGTTGTTGAAAATTTGTGAATTTGATGTACCTAAGCACATACCATCTGTTTGACGAATCATTTTACCAGTCTTGATGGCTGGTGGGAACTAGTGGATGTGTATGCAATGGGTTTGCTGTTGTTGATGAAAACTGAATGGCTTGTTTTGGAGTTGTGGCTTCGAGTTTATTTTGTGTCACGGGAGGCACCCTATGTCGAGGTGGCCTCTTGTCATGCAAAATTACTTCGGTGAAAACTTGAAAATAAGCTTTTTGTGGATTTTAACTCAAGGTTTTTCACTAATGTAAACCGTTCTTCGATATATAGCTTTACTGTGACTGCTTGGAGAGGCAGAAGATCCATAATTCATTAAGTGCAAGGCAGATTTGCAAGTTCAGTTGAAAATGACATTCTAGTCTGTTTTAATGACTACTGGGAATTTCATATAGCTAATCAAAAATATAATCTACAGAATTGTTGATGGAGTCACATCATTGCCTGCAATATGGTATACAATTCCATACCAACACCAATCTCTAATTCTCACTACCAATAAAGAAAAGCACAAAATGCAGTGACATGTTTGCAATGAATAAAGCTGCTACACTGATGGTAAAATTGATTGTCACCAGCCTGTTATTCATTATGACATGTTCTTACTTTATATCATAATGTCACAACTTGTCACAGGATGATTTGTGATTTTGACCTATTGAGACAAGTTCACTTGACTAGTTTGTCACAAATGCTATATTGTAGGTTTTGAATCAATTCTCATTTCAGCCCCTGGCAGCACATATTTTGAAGCAAACTGTGATTGGCATGTCTGCAATCAGATATTGAAATGAACAAGGTTCCAGTTGATGACATGCCCAAAGAAGTCCCCAGTACAATAATTTGTCCCACAGGACAGAATTTTGACTCACTTACAACCCTGGTCCTCTTTTCAAAAAAATATGTTTTAGATTTGAAAGGATTCCCCTTTACAAGAGTCCTGATGGCACCAAAATGACATATACTTTAATTGTTGCTAAACAGCATGAAGCATGAAAACTAAGAATACAATTCCAGAAAAGTTGAAATGACAAGTCATACTCAATTGTCTACTTGAATCTGTCTACATTTAAACATTGATTGACACAACAACTACTGTCAAGCCAATCAGCAAGGGTGTATACACAACAGTGTTGGGTTTGCTTTTGGTACCATGGCTCTTACATCTGTACCATTGTTATTTTGTTTTACACCCAAAGTCTTGTTTGGGCCCTTGAAATGTCATGGATGATGGGGAGCTGTGTCAATGGAAGTGGACTTATGGGCATCAATAGAAACCTTAAAATCCTTCTTCTCTTTGTGGGCAGACATGTTAGTATCCTGTATCATCTGCCAGGCCAAGTCTTGGCAGAAATAAAGCAATTTAGGGACAACCTTTGGATCATGAGTCTTTTAGAAAAAGTGGTGGAGGACAAAAATAGTGTTTATTTCTATTACAGCTATGAGGAGACTAAATGCTCTGATGGGTCAGTGTTTGATAGCACATGTTGTTTTGATGCAGGGTACTGTATGTGAGGGGATTTTGTGTCTATTGATGGCATGATATTAGTGCAAATGATAATCAAAAGGAGTCTTGTTTTTTTAATGCTGATAATTTTTACAACAGCTTCAGTCCAAATTTGGTCCCTGCTTCTCTCCCTCTGATCAGAGTGCTCTTCCAGCTGCAATGGTGTTCATGATTTGCTCTGGCTCCTTTGAGAATTATACGTTTTATCTTATGCTGTCAAGGATGCCAGAGATAAAACCAGGCAAAAAGCAACAGTGAAAAACGTGCCTCCTGGAAAAATAGAGGACAAAATTTTCTTGATTATTAGTGCAACAAAGTCTCCTACACTCTTGAGAGAAGCAATGGCCTTTCAAACACAGAACCTCCTGTCAATGAGAAATGGCAGCAAGGGTAGAAAATTGGCATAGGCATATGAAATAATAATCCACCAGTGTTTCTACCACCTTTGGCATCAAACTTGGGATCTCCAAGCTGAGATGATCAGTTCTTGCTCTCTGCCAAGTCCATGGAGAACCAAGACTCTGTAAAAACTATGTATGTATTGTAGTATTCATTACCAAATTGCTGGGATTTATGAGGACAAAACACCCCTTCAGGGCATTTTTATTGTTTGAACCTGATAGATATAAATTTGACCATGCATACCACCCAAGCAGGAAATATTTTTGTTTTTCATTTCACCAAAGTTTGACCTCCCCCAAAAATCTTATTAGATTGGTGGTGACTTTCTTTTGAAGCAAAGCTGACAGATTATTTGGTTGAGCCAAGTCATTGTCATGAGTTGGAAAATAAATGTGGGACAAGATTGGTGTGCATGGCATGTACTCGTGCCTAAAAAGTGGCTTTCAACCAGTCACAACATGTGGTCATGAAAGGCCACAATCTAATGTACCAGATGCACTATCTCCTCCACTTTCTATAACTGCTTTGGATATGGTGAACATACAACAATCAAAAAACAATATAAGGGGGAACAGCTTAAAAATACTTTCAAGAGTTATGTGACAGGCACCAGGAATTAAATTTTCTATAAACATTGCAGTTTTTGTCTGAAGGATGACCTCCTTCTGACCATCCCCCAGATTGTTCTGAAAAAAGTGGCAAGAGTGATCTTTCCTTGGGGACATTTTAGGGAGCACACTCACTGTCATCATCTTCTTAAAGTCTTCGTTTTGTGACAAGAATAATTTCTTCAACACAATTACCTGGTGAGTTCAATACCATGACTTTGATCAAATGGCGTTTGTTGGTGGATAGTTCATAACCTGAGCCTTGAGTAAAAAGGGGAAAGATGATTGTGATAGAATCCAGTCAAAGTGATTGGATATTTCACCCTCATTGATAATAGTAACACAGCAAAGAGGAGGTTTAAATCTGATACTGGTTTCATGATGCCAAAAAAGTGATTGTTTTTCAGGTATTACCTTTCCTAGATGATCATATCATTCATAATAAATGTCACCAAACCAGTGGCACCATCCTCTGCAATCTGGTCAATAAATTGGGCCTAAATGATGTGTTCAGTGTGAAGGCATGACTCCTCCTCCAAGATGGAACTCTATCATCATGAATGTCATTGATTTTCATAGGAGGTTTGAAATAAAGAACGCGGTAAAACATGCACATGAGTATTGATGAATGTTTGTTTTGTCAAAGAAAACAAAATAGGAAGTTTGAATGAGGTGATACAACTAAACTATTAACGTGATCCAACTTTGGAAGTTAGGCAAGTTGGATCCACTGGACCACTTCCTTTCCATTGTACTTCATTGAAAAAAACTGAATATTTGTGCTCTCTTATTTGATATTCATTTCTCAAAATTAATCGCATGGACCAAATTAGTTTCTGCTGTTGAATGAACCCCAGAATTTAAGAGATTTTCGAGACACACTTCATAGTCGCCTTCTTTGTTTACAATTCCCGGAACTCCATTTGAACGTGCTAACTCTGTATGTGGAAAAAGTTGTGGTGTGTACGATATTTTTGTTAATTCTTTCGTAACTGTAGTAATGTATTTGCTTAGAATTGTACTTTAATTTATGTTGTACCCGAGGACTAGATAGAATATTATGATTAGTAAGATATTATTTGATAACTCATTCAAAAAAGCAGCCATGTGTTTGTTTTTGTCGTTTATGGTACTTTCGTCATTATTGTGTGGGAGGACTCGTTAGAATATTATAATGTCGCTCAAGTACAGTACCATGCTTCAATTGTATAGTACATTAAAAAAATCATTTGTATTGTACCAAGTATTCTTATTTTCCCTAATTATTTTTTACCAATACCGTCAAACCTCCGGTGCGACTAGGTCGGTACTTAGCTATTAAGGCAGACGCTGACAGCAGATTCGTCACATACTGAAGTTCAATAAAGTTTTGCTCTACTATTGTGCTACTAATCAAGTCTTCGATTTTTCCCATTCAATTAATCTACTTTTATGGCCAAGAGAAGATCTATAATTATTTCCTTCTTTACGTGAATGGGGACGGAGCTCTATGACGACGCCTATAACCACGGTCTCTGAATTCCCAAAGCTTCGTCGACTCACCAATCTGGAGACAATCATCAGGCGTTTGACTTCAACCAACGTAAAATTCCAAACCCACAATGGGAAGACACTCGTTTCGCAACTCCCGCACATCCCGCTCTGCCCGGTCTCAATCCACCTCTCTCTCGTCCCGCCCCCGAGACCTCTACAGCCGCAATCGCTACGACGACGATGACGACGACTACCACGACGGCGACTTAAGCCGCAGCCAAAGCCACAGCCGCAGCAGCCGCCAATCCCGCCCGAGCCGCAACCACCGCCGCTACGACGACGACGAGGAAGCCTCCCAAGCCATCTCCACCGCGTCCTCCTCCGTAATCGATCCCAACATGCCCCAATGGTGGAACGACCGCAAAAAGGCCGAACGCCGCGCCCAAGCCGAAGCCGAGCGCAACGCCGCCCGCCTCGCTCGCGAATCGGCCAAAGGCGCCGGCGGCGGCGCCGTCCACGCCGCCCCCTCCTCCGGCGCCAGCCTCTCCGGCCGCGCCTTCCGCGGCAAGGGCTTCGCCGGCGCCTTCGTCAAGGAATCCTTCACGTCCCGCAATTCCAAAAACTCCTCCCTCCAGAAGAAGAAGCAACACCAACTCGACCACCTCCACAACGTCGACTACATGGACGTCCACCACGGATCTCGCGCCAACAAGAAGATCACCGCCGACGAAGAGCTCCAGGGCCGATCTCTCCGAGACCTCGTCGACCGCGGCACCCTCATGGTGGGGTGCTGCCTCATCCTCGTCGTCGTCATCGCCGTCACCATCCCCGTGGCGCTCATCTCGGAAGACGAACCCTACGTGGCCCCCCCGGAGCCGGACCCGCCCACGGCGTCGCCCACGTCGGCGCGTCTCCCGGACTATTGGCCCATTTTCGACCGGCTGGCCCCCATCGCCGGGGGGCCGGAGGTTTTGGCCGATCCGACCACCGCGCAGAACCGTGCGCTGAATTGGATCGTCTACGAGGACGGGATGGAGTTGGGGCATTCGAAGGACCATTTGCATCAGAGGTTCGTGCTCATGGTGATTTACTTCATCTCCGGGCCGTGGACGCCGGTGGAAGGACGGTTGGAATGGGGATCTCCGGTCCACGAGTGCGAGTGGGAGGGGATCTTCTGCAAGGACGTCGAAGACCTCGAGGAGGAATTGCAAGGCCGAGTCGACGAGTTGTTGGAAGTGGGACGAGAGGACGGGATCAAGATCGACGTGCCTCAGCAGATCGTCAATCGGCTGGAATTGCGTCAGAGGTTGGTTTCCGGAGAAGTTCCCGCGGAGTTTTCTCTCTTGTATTACCTGCAGCATTTGGATTTGGAGAATAATCAATTGGTGGGGGCGCTGCCCACCCCGCTGTACAAGTTGTTCAATTTGCAGACGTTGTTTCTGGAACAGAATCAATTGACGAATGTGGATGCCATCGGGGAATATCGCCATTTGGAACACTTGGCGCTTTCGAAAAATGCCTTTCAGGGGAGTTTGCCAGAGAGTTTTAGGAATTTGAACAAGCTCAAGACGTTGTATTTGCACACCAATGCTTGGACCGGACAGGTCTTTGATATCCTCAAGGATTTCAAGGATTTGGAACTGTTGGATATCGCCTTCAATGAGTTTGAGGGGACGTTTCCCCAGGAACTGGGCGACATGAAGAATTTAACGAGATTCTTCGCCGGACACAATCGATTCGAAGGGGAAATTCCCCAACAATTGTCGAAATGTTCGAATTTGAAGGAGTTTCAGGTGGATGGATCGCACGACGTGAGCGGCAAGATTCCCACCTTTTTCGGAAAACTGGAGAAGTTGACGTTTTTGAAGTTGGATACTTGTGCGTTTACCGGGGAGTTGCCCTCGGAGATTGGGAATTTGAAGAACTTGACGTTTTTGGATGTGAGTTCCAATTACTTGGAGGGTAACATTCCCACGGAGTTGGGGGGGTTGGAGAGTCTTGTCACCTTGGGTTTGGCGAATAACGATTTCGAGGGGGGTGTTCCCTCGGAGTTTGGTAATTTGAAGAATTTGGGTGAGTGTCATGATGATTATGTGCTCACTGTTGCTTTGTGATGTCTTTTCTTGTGTGATGCTATAAACGTGCTACATTTTTCTAACGAACCGACCTCTCTTCGCTTATCTTCTATTCCATACCTACAACAACCGTGTCATCGCTACCACCGTAAAAATCACAACTACATCCACACAGAGAAACTGTACTTAACCAACACCGACTTGTCTGGAGTCATGCCCCAACAAGTGTGCGATTTGCGCAATCGAGGAAACGACACAGTCCTCGAATTGCTTCAAGTCCCTTGCGACGTCGAATGCGATACCGACTGTTGCACTATGTGCTCTTAGTTAATAAGGTCAATGGCTCGTTCGTTTTAGTGAGAGAAATGAGTTTTGTTGGTGTTGGTGGGCTTGTATTGGTTAGGCGGAAAATGCTCGCGATCAGTTTCGACTCGTGTGAGTCGAAGAAAGTTCTTCGAGGGTGTTCTTGCGTGCCTCTGTCGTGTCGCAACTGATAATACTTCGACTAAGTCATGGACTGGTACTTATCCTCAAGAACAAGTCGAGGCTATTGCCGCGAATTTGTCGGAGACGAGACGAGCTGAGGGTTTTGTTTGTATAGTATAATATTCGCATGGAATCACTTTATGATCATTAGGTCACGATTGGGTTAAAGTATCAAGATACATTCTCGTGAAATCGAACACTACATGCGTCAGAGGAAATATATTTGTGATTTAGTCTTATTATTGACCAATAGTATTATATCACTGCTCTCCACATCGTTTGCGCCTGAAACCCTTTTATAATCAGTGAAAATAATTTTGTTTGAAACGACGAAAGTGAAACAAAGGTGTAATCAAATGATGATGATGACATTACTGCGTTCCAAACGAATCACTGACAATCACATTACATCGAAACCTGGATTGAAGAATTTCTACCTGAATGTGTCCAACGCAAATCAATTGAAAAGCACATTCTACATCT
>JALLPE010001848.1:0-14697 GCA_036940025.1 Conticribra weissflogii
ACAAAGATCCTGCTGATTTGATGTACTTCCTCTGTTTGTGCCAATTCTGCCATATCATGCTGTCTCCTTTGATTGCATCAAGTCTAACATCGAAATTCCTCTGAATCTATGCATCTCTTGAAAACCCAGAAATCAGTTGCAAATGCAATAGTTTCTACGCAGCTGTATAAGATCCAGATGGATTCAGAGAATTACTCCAGAGTTGTTTATCATGTTGAAGATGCAATATACAATAATTGCTTTTGGGACAATTTGAACAAACAGAAAAGGATTAGATCAATCTACAATGAATCTTTCAAAGTCTAAATCCAAAGGCAAGTCTAAATGCTATTACAATTCTATCAATGTAATCTTATTTGGGCAATCAAATGACAATAAGGTTGTGCCATTCATATCTACATTTCCTTCAGTGGGCAATGAATCAACTAACCAACAATGCGGAAGTGAAAAAGTATAATTCTCATGTCCTAAAGCACTGAATGCATATATTAAATATATGTTATATGTGGAACTTGTTGATTATGACACAAAATTGGAGGTGTTTTTACTGTTAAAAGTCATTTCAAATGATGACACAAAAGTATTTCTTGGGATATTGAATTTTATGTTGGTTAACAGGTGCATCACATGGAACATGACTTCAAAAATTAGTGGTATTTTGTATTTTGCAAGAAAATGTTGACAATTACAATTTGATAGTTTACATTGCAGAGTTCATGTTGAATTGGGTAGACCCAATAGATAAAGGTCTTGTTTTACCCCTTTGTGAGATGTTGTAGACATGATACTACCAACATCAAATATGGATGCATGTGATGAGGGATAATTTTCATATCATGCTTGTAAATTATAGTTTGTGTAAGTTATGTCTAACTATTGTTTCTTTGTCATCAGATGACAATGATGATTGTCATGTCAATCAGGATTGCGTAGGACACAACAACATTGCTTTCAGTGAGAAGAATCAGAAATAAGATGGGGGATTGGAGGATGAACAACATCCCCCAATTATGTCTTTTGAGAAGACTAAATGTGCATGGACACTGTTCACTGCAAGACATATTATGTGTACAACACCAGAATATTCAATACAATGCTGAGTTAATTTATGAGGATATAGTGCTATCCAATATAGTGGAAAAATTTTACAGTTACAAACCTGCTGATATTGCGAGATTACAAGTAGCTAGACAATTGGCGTGACAGCAACAGCGCTCTGCCCAAAGTGCACAACAGATTGTTGGTAATGCTACTGTCAGGGTGGCCATTGCAAGAATGTCCTTGCAGCGTTCATTATGCTCAGAGCAGCACCAGGAGTTGTGCTCAGCAGCCATCCAGGAGGGGGTGGGGGACAAGGGGGTAAAGCAGAGGCAGGAGGTGGCGGAGGGGGAGGAGCAGATTGGAGGGTGGCAAGTTATTTTTGTTGCTATTGTTGTTGCTGTCATTGCTGCCATTGCTGTCTTTGCTGTTGTTGTGAATGTTATTTTATAAAATAAAAAAGTATTTTGAAAAATAATGAATAGCGATATCTGATAGTCACATGTTGATGCCAGCAACACAGTGTTGACATGCGACTCAGACACAAAAAATTGTCAAATGTTGTAAAACAACACACAATTTTCAAAAAATCAGCAACAAACCCCAAATGTTGCAAAATTTTGTCATCATTTTGTTGATAATTCCAACTAAGTTGATTGGTTACAAATTATTTTGGAAACATCATCTATTATGCATTTATTTTTACAATTTACTTGTTAAAAACAGGTTTATTTTACTGTTTTTAACTGGAGTTATCCTGATATAATAGTGACCTAGGTTGGCAGATACCACTGTTTCACCATAATTTACCATGTTTACCAGTAATTTACTGGGTTGAACACAACTAAACAGTATAATTTTTAGAATGGTAAACTTCTTTGGTAATCATTAAAATTACCGCCATGGGTCACAATTGAGTCTGGACTCATGAATGGCCTGACAACTGACTTGCCAACCAGACATTGCCTCAAGAATGTTCACTGTCTCAGAATTTCAGATTAACAAAGGAATTGTCTAATGTACAGCCCACTTGTGCATGTTAATTCTGCATAGAAATCATACCCACTCCATTACTTTGATTGCATTTTTCCATGACGGATTGATGTATTGCATTGATTTTCCTTGCTTTTAGCTTGGTTTCCTGCTTTTTGTTTTGTTTTTGCTTTTATTTTTACATTTTGACCAGAGTCATGTCAATCGTCCATCACTCACAATATTGAGTGGAATTACTATATCATCAGCTCAGCAGACTTGAACATTGAACCATGCCTTCATCCACAAAGAAGCCAAGGAGGAAGAGGGGTGAGGAGGATGAGGAGTACATGGAGGATTCAGATAGCATGGAGGACGCAGACAGTGTGGAGGATGTAGAAGAGCAGCGGGAGTGGGAAGGGAGATGAGTATTTTTGTCAAAGTTGTAAATACTTTGGCATCTTGACCTCAACATTTTCTTTCCCTTATTTTTCTCATTTGCAGGGGAGGATCATTCCCAAAACTATTGAAGCAGACAGCAAGGTGGTGCCTGATGCCACAACAGGAGCATCTCACCCTTTGATCAAGAGTGTCTTTGACTGCAAGAAGATTGTCAAGAGCACAAAGAGAGATGGTTTGTTTTTTGGAAGTGCCTTCACTGCAGGGAGTCCTTCTCTGGGAATAATACCACAAAATCTCTTTGCATGTCCTGAGTGATCATAGGCAGCAGAATATTAAGGCCTTTACCATTGAAATCCTCCCCATCTTCCTTCATTGCTATGAGAGTTTTACACAACGATCTTGAGCAAAGATGGTGGAAGATTGCCACGCAAGGGTTGCATCATCTGTGAGGCCTTTTCGGGAGAATTCCAAGAGTTTACCTCCAAACAAGAAGGTGCGCCCTTCCACTCCAGGAAATGTGTCAAACTTGACACTTTGTCCAAAGTCAGTAGCCTTCGTGGGTTCATGAAGATTTGGACAAGGAGGCGCCAAAGCTTTCTCTGTTCCAATGCACCAGAACAATCTTACCAGAATTGGTTGGACATTGCCATTGCTGACTTTTTCCATTCAAACTCCTTGGAATTTAGTTTAGTGAAGTGAATGATTTTCTTTTTTATTATTAATTATTTATTTCATTTGTGTTAATGAAATCATAAATTGTGTTGTTTTAATATTGTAGGGACATAAAGTTTTAGCAATGATAAAGTCAGCCTGACACATGCCAACTACGTATGAACCCCCAAGAAGGAAGGATATCAGTGTGAGATTGTTGAGGGAGAACTACAATGATCACATGGAAGATGTGACCAAGAAGGTACTTGTAGATGCCAACCTTTTTGAGCTTACAGTATTTGGTGATGGTGGAACAATTGTAAAGTGCCTACTCACTCACATCCTTTTTGCTTGTGAGTGTTTTTGTTTTTATCATTTTGATTTTTTGAAATGAATCTGACACATCATTTTTTTATTATCTAACCAGGGAGGTATGAGTATCAAGTACTCATGGATGTCATAGACTCCTCTAAGCATTTGGCTAAGGGGAGGAGTCAAAGATGTAGAGAACCTGACAAAGCAGCTCATTCCCACCATGCTCAAGGTTGATCCTCACCAAGTGTGGTTTGATATGGCAGTGTTTGATGGTGCTGGTAATGTGGAGAAGGGGGGTTTGGCCATCAGCGCCAGATTCCCACATGTTATCACCATCCATGGGGGGGAGCATGTGTGTTCCTTTTTTGTTGGTAAAGATTTTCAGGAGCCATGCATGAAATGCTTGAAAATCTTTACCGCAATATTGAATTGTTTTGTTTTGTTCATCATTTCATATATTGTACTGTTTCAATAACCAAATATTGTTTCTGCCTTTGTAGTACAGGAACATCTTTGGCTCCATCCACCACTCTGAATATTCCATGTTCCAAGAGTGTGTCATGGAACATTTTGGCAGGATGCTGGGATTCACAAAGTCGTCAGAGAATAGATTTGGTGGCAACCTGATAGCTGCCCTCCAGTTCCTCGGATCGAAGGCTCCCCTGCTGATGCCTATCCAGAAGCCGCAGTTTGTGGAGAGAAACAAGCATTGCAACGTGCGTTTGGGACTTTGTGTTTGCAGTTTGTCACGCACTTCATCCCATAATGTGATTGATCTGCCTGTGTGATTCAAAAGGTCCCAACATGCATCTCCTGAAATATTTCGTGACGCAGGCCAATTGTATGCTCCAAGAATAGGGCCCCAAGATTAAGACCACTTATGCAACTCTCTCTAAAAACATCCTGGACATCATGGGAGACACATCAAACTATGATGTAGCCTTTGACAAAGAATCTCTTGTCTCATCCTCCAGCCAACAACCCAACTTGCACCACCCTACATCCAATCCAACAACTCCTTGCCCCCACATCCCACCATTTTACCACAGTCCATACCCGTTCCAACTATGACCACACCTCCACCCCACTCCACATTACAGCACCCAACCTCCTTACCAATACTTGCCACTGTGCCGAGCATGCCATCAGCGTTTCCCTAGATACATGTGCCCTTGGCTGCCATAGCACTGCATCCAATGGACCACCTGCCCACTTGTTGGCAGTTCCTCACAATCCACACCCACAACCTTCCACTGGACCAAATGCCCATTTGCTGGTACCTCCACTCAAGTACCAGCTGTGTCTGCAGAACCACCAACTGCCTCGGTACACCCGCGTTGCAGTCTATCCAGTTCCAATTATTGGTTCATATCGTGCCCAGCGGCCCCAGATTCACCTCCTTTCATCCAGTCCAATCTGTCTCCCACACGTTGCCAGCCAGCACCAAGCCACACCAGCTGAACCACTGATTACCTCATCATAACCACATCAACTTCATTGCAACCATTGTCATCTCAGACTAGCCCAAACCACACCCAGCTGACCCACAATTATTTCATTTTTCCTCAGCCCAAACCACCTACCCCCCACTCAACCACCCAGCCCCACGTCATGTCTGCAGGCCCACCGCCAGCCTTCAAAACCCCTATCACGAGCGCCCCAGTCATCAACTCCACAGCCCCGTTCACATTGTGCCCAGCAACTCCAACTTCATCTTGCTTTGCCTTGTCATCTGCACCTGTCCACCACTTGCCCATCCAGCTTTGCATTGGTCAGCAGGACCACTACCAGCCTCATCAATACCACATTGCAATTGCTCCTGTGATTATCATCACAGCCCAAATTATATCAAGCACAGTAGCCCCACAATCATCTGGTTTACCTTGTCTCATTAGTCTGTCCATCACACCTGCACTTCATGCCAGCAGGACCACCAATCACCTTGTCCAACCCTCCTTCCTCCCAAGGAATCTTGCCTACAACTCATTGCATCCACCAGACCACCAATCATCTCTTCCCAACCAGCCCCACCCATTCCCTCAGAATCATATTTCCTCATCAACTCACGTCGTACCACCAGTGCCGCCACCAACTGGAACAACCTTCCTTGAGGTCGTTCCAACTCACCCCACAAAAAGCCATCGTGTCTACCAGTCCACCATTTGCCTAACCTTGGCTGATCCCATCTGCCATCTCATTACAACTCTCCCAGTCAGCCTGGACCCTATCCCTCACAAATATTATTTATCTTGTCAAGCATTCCCTTCCCAGAGCAATGCAAACACCTGCCTCTTGCCCATTCACCACCACAAAAACCGACCCATCATGTTACCCACAAATATGGACTCTACAGCAACCTCAACGCCACCTTGCGCTATCACCACACCCCCTTGCTGTTCATCATCATCAGCGAAATCCCTGAGTTCCACGACAACCCCCTCAAGGGCCCAGAACAAATTGTTGAGTGCATGATCAATGACACCTGTCCAGATTGAGTTCCAACTACCAAACACAAACAACCACCATGCCTTCCAATATTTTTTCTCTGGGACAAAATTTGCCAACTTCACCCCATTTTCAACAGTCCCCTATCCCATGACACGATCCTCAACCTGTGGTTCCATGTCACCAGAGGACACAGGGATTGTACAACAGCCTGGGATTGGTGAGTCCTAACAGAAAAACATCCCAACTTGCCTTGCCCCATCCTCATCGAAATGTTCCTCTCCCTTGTCCATTTATTTGGATTCAACAAGGATATACCTGTTGCCTACGTGTCCAACCACATCCGTGCTGGTGACTACCTTGCCCACTACCTTTGACACGATCTCTGCCACCCCCAATCCATGCCACCATGCACCTACCTCACTCAGTTCCTCCTCGCCCTTTGCTTCCTCAACAACCTGGAACTGCTCTGGGAACCGCCCATCTCCGCCACTGAGCAAATATCAATCTTCCTCTCCTCCTTTTCCCATCACATGGTCCTCCAGTTTACCACTGATCCCTACTTGCAAACCCCAATTGAAGAACTCTCCCTTGTCCACATTGCCAATGGCATGCAAACCATCCTCAAGAATGACATCTCCAAGCGCCTGCAACAAACTGTCTGTTACCTTTGCTCCCCCACATTTGTGGCAAGCTCAGACCCCATCCACTACACCTCCGATGAATATAAGCCCTTACTCCTGATAGGACCCCTACCACTGGGAGCCAACCCACCCTTGGAACCAATCTACCTTGGCAGCATCCTGGCATGCCTAGCAAAAAAATGCAGATCCTGACTTGTTCAAACCGTACCTTGGCTCCAATAACACGGATAGTACCATCCAGACCTCCCTCCTTTGGCATGATCTGGCCCATGGGCATCAACCACCAGCCACCCTCATGTTCTGTCACTTCAATGGGTTACTCAACCAGGAACTACACATCCTCCACCAACAAGATGTCCATATCTGTCAATGGCACAACCAAATTCTGGGGACCAATGATCATATCTGCCACTGCACCTTGGACTAGGTCACTCAACAATTTGAACAGAAAACCCCTGATCCCAACATGTCGATCAATTCCCTCACAGATGCAGAGCAAGACAACTTCAACTACCTACTCAACTGGGTCCATGGGGTCTACACCGCTAGAATCTTGTATTACAACACCTGTTGGAAGTATGCATGGGACAACAATGCAGTAACACCATGGCTTGACCAAGACACATCCCAGGATCCACGCCGCCCAACCACATTCCCCAAATGGATTGACCCAGTACTTCTGCCCGATGTGGATTGGGCCACGTGGATTACCTGGGCCAAACGATTTGCAGACCCCGCACACTTCCCTGCCAAACCCACTCCAATGCTAGAACCCTAGTTCACAACTTCCAGCTTTTTGTAGTGCCATCCATTTCCCTCCCACCACCCCACCCCTCTGAGTGTGGCCCAGCCATGCCACCCTGCCTGGCCTTCACCGCAGCATATGCCCTCTTGCATTTGCCCATCTACTTGTCCGCTATTGCGACCTCGACCACCCACTACCAACCCGCACTGGTGCCTTGGTACCTTTTGCTTCACTATTCCAACCCCATCACCACCATTTCCGGCCATCTACCTGTCATCTCAGAGGACTTTGACGCTGTCAACACCTGCAGTATTGGCATGCTTTTCAACAGCACTATCATTGACCTCTCTCCGATGATCATCTCTCCCTCCTTTGGTACAAACAGGTCCTTGCCTCCAACAAACGCCTCTTCTGTGCCTCATATGCCGCCACCATCTCCAACCTTACACCCCACTCCTCCCATGGCACCTCCTCCTCCCAGCCCCCCTTCCACCATGTCTGCTCTGGATATCTCTCCCTCTGCTGGACACACGACTCCATCCTCAATGCTGGTGACAGCCTTCATGCCACCCTCTGCAACCCTCCAGCCTCCCTCAGAACCTCCCTATCACCCAGTTTGCTGCATGCTACAATCTAGCCACCACCCTTGGCCAGGAAGACAATAGATTAGCAAATTTTTTTTGGTATATCTTAGCATAGGAATTCAGTTGAAATTATTGCTAATCCATTATCTTCCAGGAAACCAGACCATGCACTCCCAATGTTCATGTCAAACTATATAGAACTATAAGTGAGTGCAATGCAGATCTTCCTACATTGGATGATCTTATAAAATTCAGAGAATTCATTCATTTAAATTGATTTGTAGTCTTTTGGCTCTAGTTTTTGTTTTATCCTTCTCATCTGCACTCTTCATTCTCATCAAATATTCTTGTTGCTCCCATTGCTCCTGGTCTTTCCTAGTTTACATTGCCCCAGGTAATCCCATTCCTTTTAGGGTTTGTGCTGCCTTGTGCCATATACACTTCCTGTTGTTTTTGTTTCCATTGGAAATCCTTTTGCTCACTGCCCCAGCAATCTCATCCCTATAAGTTCTTGTTTTGTCTTGCAGCCTCCTCCATTTACCTGTCATGTGCCTAGATGGGATGGCTACACAGTCTATCAATGCCACTCTTACACACATTTCCAACCCACATTATTCACCACAAAATTTACATTCCCTCCTACAGTTTTCTGAGTTCAGAACACAACTACTCTAGAGAACACCTATGCCATAGATACTCTAGAAGGATTCATCTAACCTTCAGGAATGCCACCATGCTCATTAATGCCCAGCTTGCCTCCTTCCTGTCCACTTACATCAACATTGATTGCACTAGAAAAAGGCATGGAGTTAGCCATTTCTTCTTATTGCTCCCCAGAAAAGGATCCAGCCAATCCTTCTCTCAATCCTTGCAGATTATGATGACTCCACTGGAATCATTGCCTGCACTACTTCAAACTTCAAATGATGCAACCACATCAAAACTTGAATACTTTCCCATGTACATCATGTAGATGAATCTTGATTATCTCACACTATGTTGACAATTACAGAATTTTCACCTTAGGCAACTTTTTCTCCAAAGGTGACATCCCTGCCCTCATCTAAATCCTTCCTTCCAAACCACTAAACATGCACATGTTCTAGCGGGCCCAGACTATGTGAACATGCTGATGACCAGAACTTCATTGATATGCTCTGCTACATCTCAAAAAGTATGGGGAGTTCTGGTTATCAAATATCATCAATTGAAACAAGGACATGCAGAGCATGACATTATGGAATGATGGTGTCAAACCACATCTACCCAACCTTGGTAAAGGCCAACAATGGGAAAGTGTAGCATTCTTCACACCCAAGTTCTCACAGAAGACAACAAGGAAATGTGGGTGGATTGGATCACATCTATCATTAATTTCAAAATGAGGCTGCTAACAAGAACATGAAACATATCATACTGCCACAATAGGCAACCCCTACCAACAGCAACATCAAGTCTTAGCTCTCCACTGGCAAATGATTGGCCAGGAAGCCACAGTGTACATTGCCATTTATGGTCATATTCGATATTGTTTGTTTCATTTACATTTGTATGAAAATTGGAAGTTTTGACTATCATGGATTCAGTCAAGATTGGCATGGTATTGCACTTGCCATAACTCCCTGAATAGATCCTAAAAATCCATCAAATTCTTTTCTACCAGAGATCATTCCTGGAGTTCAGAACTCAATCCTTGAATCATTAACCATCAAAACAGAAATTAGGTAGAGTGCATTTTGGAGAGTACAAACAAGTTGCTATGTATAGACTAGTCCTTTTTTAATTATGCTGTTTGCATCTATTATCATAAAAGCAAAATCAAAAACAAGACCTATCTACCAAGTCCAATGTAGTCTAGTTGAAAGAGGAAGAAATAATGTCAAGAATGATATAATTTTTTTGAAAATTGATGATTTTGAACACTGGTGCAATTGTTTGTCTGTCAAGAGCTGCATCCCCCATTTTGAATTACCCAGTCATATATGTTATGTGTGGATAATTCTCCTAGTACTCTTTTTTGTACACTTGTGTACCTATATAGCATTGGATCTGTTACTAAGCAACTTACTTGACTCTCAACATCCATTTTCTGTACAACTCTTCATCTCAAGAAAAATCTTTATGGTTTGTGTCAAAGTTCTTGTGTCTTATGGAAATATCTCACTAAAACACTTGGCAACTGTTGCCTACTTCAAGCTCTTTTTACCAGTTGCCTCTCTATTTGTAAAACAATCATTGTCACATGTTATGCCAATGATCTAATCTTCTGAGCAAGAAATGAAAAGAATATTGTTGATTTAGCTGTCCAGTGGCATACCAATGGAGTTGATCCAAAGTAAGAGGATTATGATGCCAGATTTTTTGGAGTTCACATCAAGCACAATTCTGTAAGAATAGATTTCATAATATGGATCAGAAAGGTCTTATCAAATGAGTGCTGGAAACCCTTAAATGGAAATTTTAAACCTGATGAAGGGGAGCCTTGTGCCAAACATGTTCATTGGAGCCTGAATCTGGCAATTTCAACTAAAGCAATGTGGTTGGAATGTTCTTGTATTGTGCTAAATGAATGTACCCTAACATTTCCAATACCATCAACTGTGCTACAAGACATATGTTTTGCCCAAAACTTGTTCACAAATATCCTCCTCAATAAATTTGGTTGCTATCTGAAAGCTACTTCTGGTAAGGGATTTATCATGAAACCTTCTTAGGAACTCTTGTAGATTTATAGTATTCCTTATGCTGATTTTGTTGGGATGTATACGCATGAAGGAATGGATGATTGTGTCTGTAATAAAAGCAGAACTGGATACATGATTATGGTTGCCAATTGTCCTATAATGTGACAAGTGACAATTCAAATTACAATCTGAGAACACTCTATCTACCATGGAAGCTGAAATTATTGTCTTAGCTCATAGATGCTGCAATCTGTTTCCTATCATGGATGGAGTCATTATCATGGGTAAAGCCATAGGTCTTCCTGTTGGCGATACCACCATTCAAGTTTCGATTGATCCATGAAGATAATGCTGGATCTCTTGTCCTAGCCAAAACTTTACTGCCTCAATACACTTCTTGACACAAGAATTATCATACAAAGACTGTTTGGTTTTGAGAGGAGATAGTGAAGTGTGGAATCAAGTTGCTTAAGATTTCTCCTACTGAGAAACTTAGAGATTTATTCATAAAAACACTACATAAAGCAGAGTTTGAACATCTCAGAAAGAAATTGATGATGTGGTGATCCTCTGCTGCATTGATGCTTTCTAGGGAGTGTTGATGGTCACTTTGGATATTGTTTGTTTTGTATAAATTTGTCTGAACAGGGAGAGTTTAGGAAATCATCAATTTAGCCAAGATTGGGATGATATCTTACTTGCCATTAATTCAAGTTTCAAATCTCTATCTTCTTTACATCAAAGATTCAATTTTCTATATTGAAATTAAAAGTTTGAGATTCAAAGAATCTTATTGATGATCCTGCACACATACTTCTTGTTTCTTGATCTATTTTGATACCATGTCACCGTTATCACCTGGGAAAGCACAATCCATTTCTCAGTTAGTCAAAGTACCTCATTCTGTTTCATCATTTTGCTCCTTTATGAGGTTTTGTGCTATTTTGATCATATCATATATGGAGCAGTATAGAAGAGAAGTGATCATCCACATTGTTCATGATCAACAATTTCTTTGTCACAATGATTATGATAATGTATAATTTTGTTTGATTATTATGACCATTGTATGCAATACATACAAGTTTCATTTGAGATGGTTTTGGAACAGTATTGTCAAAGGATAGCAATGTTGGAAAAATTGAGAGGTTGCTATGTTTGTTGATGGATTGGACAGAAAAACAATACAATTTCATTGTTTAGAAAGGAGATCTCAATTCAAAAGGTAATTTTAATTCTTTGATTGTCTACATGTATCATGGGAACAAAGAATGATAGATAAGGTTATTTATTGTCAATATAATAATTGATATAATAAACAATGAACAGTTGTGATTTTTATGCCATAATTGTTGACATACATGGATTCAATCCCTATGTTACTCAGAACATGATCATCCCAATCAATTGGCTTACATTAACAACAGAAAAGATGCACAAAAAATGGCAAATTTGCAAAGGATTAATAATGATATCAAAAGATACATCTTTTTCATAGCTAGAATTAGGAGAGTCAGCAATTGTAGCAGATTACAAAGTAGCAATGCATAAAATTAGATTATAATTGAATGGTAAACAATTTTTTGATATTTTAATTACAAGTTATACTTATCATCAAAGCTGAGAATAATTATCCCAATTACAGTAAGGTTGAAAAGCAAAAAATAGATCTTTTTTCCATCTGTGTCTGATAGTGCCAATAATAGTCCAGCAATTGATTTTGCATCAATAATATAATGATGCCTTTAATTGTATTTCAAAAAATGACCAACAAACTCTCATACAAGTCATTGTAACTCAGTTCTTATTCAATGCATGAACTACTGAATATGTAGTGTCATCAATTAGATTATTGTCATAAGTCTTAGTTGGAAGTGCAGTTTGACGTGACGTTTTCAAAAAGTACGTCACGTCACCTAATAATCTAACCAAGTATTTTTGTAATTCTTAAACTAAAATATTTAATTAGAAATTAATTTCTAAATATTTGCACGGTTGGTACTGTGCTGTTGCCAGTGCAACTGGCAAAATAGCCGCCTCCCCACCCCTGGCAACAATCAAACAAGCCAGCGTTGTTACTTGGGGGGGGGAGCACCCATCGGTGCAGCTGCAACAGCTAGAATGGGCTGCCGCAAGAGAAATAGCTACCGCAATGGCTGGCTGCATCTGTTGCCATTGTGGCAGTGGTGGCTGATTTTTTTGTAGTTCCACCTCACAAGACTGTGAGGGAGGAGTGGTTGTTGTGGGTTGTGTTCAGTTTTTTTGTTGGAATTAGTAAATTTAAAACTATCGCAAAAATAAAAAAAATAAGCAGTCATGTGTCATGGGGTACAACACACCTCCTTCATCTGACTTAGACAGGACAAAATGAAAAATATCACATTATGTCACACCTTTTTTGGGAATTTAATGACGAACCCATTTTGTGGTGTCATGACGACGTCATTATGTTGTCATTTCCAACTAAGTCATAAATTTCTTCAACAGTTTCACCCTCATCATCCACCAACTGTTTTGTAGTAGCACCACCAGAGCTTATTAATATTGTAAAAAGATTATGTAATGTTATGTATTTGGTGTTTCTATTTATTCATTACTATGTAAAATAAGATTTTCACCTTCAATAGTTTGATTAAAGTCAAAAATTCACAAATTTATGATATATTATATTTATTTTTGTTTATTCAATACAATTTGAGATAATTTTTTGACCCTCAACAGTTTGGTTAAGATCAAAAATTCTTTAATTTATTCCTCTATGACAAAATTAACTATATCAGACTATAAAAAAATGTTTTGATACTAAGAAAATGATCTCATTTGAAATGAAAAATGATAGTAAATTTTATTAATTTTATGCATGTCTATTCATTATTATGAGGAACAAATTTAAACCTTCAACAGTTATGTTGAAGTCAAAAACTCACATACTTGTGGCTATACAATAGTCTAATTTTAAAAAATCTTTTACAAGTGTTTATGTATGAAAACTGAGAAAGTATGATATTAAGATGATATTATGCTACATTATTGTTGTGTATGTTCATTAAATACTACAGTGAATACCTTTTTGACCTTAAACAGTATTATTAGAGTCAAAAAATTTTACACTTGTGGCTCTTAAATAGAGAGATTTATACAAAAATGAAATACATAATTTTAATTATTTCTATATAAAATCAATTTAGTATAACACTAAAAATAAATTATGTTGTGTATTTTTATATGTGACTATTAATTAATATGAGAAACAAATTTTATACCATGAATAATTAGATTGACTTCAAAATTTCACTCTATCATTTCAACATTATGGTAAGATAATTGTCAAAATTTTTAAAACAGTTTATTATTTATATGAGCAAAGAGTCATTATGATATCAATAACACATTGTATTTTGATATTTTTATGCCTCTTGGTTTGATAGTATGAGAAACAACTTTAAACAATCAACAGTTTGATTTAAGTCAAAAATTCACTATTTAATGTTGTATGATAGTAAGATTTTTATGAAATGTTAATAAATTGTTGAAAATCATTAGTCAGTAATAACCAAAGATAAGTTTATATCCTGTTAATTATGCATACCTATTGATTAATATTAACAATAGATTTTAGTAACTCAATAACTAAGTCTTAAATCAAAAATCCAAATACTTATAGTTGTATGATTAGTGTGAGACTGTTGTCAAACTTTCAAAAATAGTTCTTGCTATATGACAAAGAATGGGTCAGTAAGATATCAATATACCTTAACAACCTATCACGTACTTTTGGTATGCATTAATTCAAAAAAGCTAGTTATTTGCATACAGCGCCAAAACCAGGCATCAAAACCCAACAGACACCATGCAATCCTGAAAGCTGAGGTTGTAAGGTTTAATTTGATATCAGGTAGGACAGATATGGTTTATTTGGTAAAATGTTACAATTGCTCAAAGTTTGGTGTTGTGGGGACGTTTGAACTCAATAAGTGTTTTTGATCAGAAAATCACATTTGGCTATGTGAAGCCAACCATTAAAGTAATAAATCTTTGTTCAAATCTATGATCATGTGAAAAAGTTATCTTTACAACTTTTCAATGCAGTCATAATACAAGAACTGAAATCAACAAACGTCCACCCAAACCCTTTTGCCACATGTATAATGAAGCCATTTGTGCATTTTAGTTAGTTTCATTAGGTTGGAGAGAGCCTCTGCTTAGATCGGAAGAGC
>JALLPE010001849.1:0-12251 GCA_036940025.1 Conticribra weissflogii
ATTCATGCATATTGATAAAATCCAAATCTCATACTATATATGCCTCAGATTACCATTTTGGTAATGTTGAAATTTATTTGCTGATGACATCATAGATATTGACATTACACCACAAACAATAGAACAATAACAGGATCCTAAAGTTACAGACTGGCTCTTCATTCCCACTGTCAATATTGCAGTAGTAGTAGTGGATGATATTGAAGCATTTATGAAAGATAGTAAAATACCAGCAAGACCTAACTCATTTACAAAATAATATCATACTATGGTATCATCATTTTTAAGGTCCCAGTAGTAATAGACTGAAATAAACCATAATTGCTACAATATGTTGGAAGGACATGCAGCATGCATATCTCCATACAAAACATGTGCATAATGTAAGTCATGCAAGACTAGTAAGTCAATACACATCATATAAATTAACCTCACAGTGAAGAGGCAGTACCAATCATATCAAACCATACAATTAAATTTGGTGATTGCAGTCAAAGTGACAAGAGAAGTGTTTGATAAATATTAAAAAAACTTCTAAATAATTTATTAATGCCTGTTGAGAAGATACCCACAACAATTGGATTGTTGTATATACAAATAGTGAATTTGAACTGCATTTTACTAAGTTGTGTGAGCAATACACAAAAATGCTAACCACTAGCAAAAATACACACACAAATGGCTTAAATGAACATGTACACCAAGAACTAGAGAATATTCTATATACTAACAAACTTGAAGACGCTGGCCTCTCTGACCTAGACATCAATGAGGAAGTTGTTGTTGATGCCTTGTGGACAGTATGCAGCATCTTTTACACAGGACAAAAGTCTTTGCCTGGGGAAGTCCTTTTTTCATACCCTACATTTCCTATTGGAACATGGCTGGTCAAAATAGATACACACAATGGATTTACAACAATTGTATGGAGGACAGAGTAATGTTTGCAGTTGAAGGGGTTAGTTGCAATACAGAACAAAATATAGAAGCCCTCTCACCATAATTCAAGTCTGTGTACAAGGTGATTTAATGATACACCATTACAATTTGGCTGAAAGAATATACAATAGGAGAACCACTTAATACTGCAGTTGTACAGAACAAACTTGGCTGTCAAATGTCTTGAGAGTTCTGCACAGTAATGTCTAAACTAAAGTCCTTTTAGCACAGTCCATGTGAGTACTCACTAGACAAACAACAGGGTTTGCATATGAACCTATTGCCCTGTTTACTTTCATGCTCTTTTTGGAAAAAAGATGTTTTCTCTACAGTAAGCACAGCAATAGTTACTTGCTCCAAGTTTGATGGGGATTGCAACAGGCCAAATACTTATGTATGCCCTTTCTGCAGCATGATATCATCCAATACCCAAGAGGAAAACTAATTCTAACAGTCAAATTTTATAAAAACCTGAGAAGCTTGTCTCAGAGCAAATTAAATACTTCCAACAAAATCAAAATGTAATAATTGTAAAAAATTGCTGGATTGAAGAACAACCACAAAATATGAAGCGTATTTCAAATCCATCCCTTATGATATACAGACAAGTACAAGGCTGTGTCAGGAGCCAGCCTGGATATGTTGAAGTATGTGGTCTTTCACTATGCCCATGTATGCAAATAAATGTCCAATATTGTAATCCTTTGCATCCCCTTGTGATACAAAATAATACACTTGAATCAATTAATGACTGCAATACACACTTACAGGAAGTACAACATGCACCTGAAAATTCATCAATCCAATGGTAATGATAATATTGTCAAATTACAAAGTAATAAAATGCAATCCCTTTTGCTATTACAAATGAAACCCAAATCAGTTGATAGCAACTAATATCATAGTTTTCTACTTTTTGATTCTTGAGTTCCCCCGTTTGGTTTAATCAATTAGCATGACCAGAAGCAAATATAAATGATGCAATAAGAGTACCACTGATCATTATGATAGATGATTATGATGGGAATTCAATTGACAGCAATAATGACCATCATGATGTTAGATGATGATATGCAATAACAAGATAACATAATAGCACAATCGTCAAGGTAAAATGATAGGTACAAGTATTAAATTGCAGAACTACAATATAAGCCAATCCCACCATGATCTGACCTAGCAACAGTCTTTAGAGTGTCTTGATGATGTTTCAACTTGTTTTTGACCCCCAATCACACAAAAGAAATACATCACACTAACCTGGCAAATCTTGTATCATTTAAGAACTTGTTTGTCTAAGTCATTTGGAGAAACTTTGCAAATTTTATTCTTCTTAATTCATAATGCTGCCTGTTTGAGACATGTGAAAAAATGTTTCAAATTGTGCCAAGTATATTTTACACTATGTTACAACTGTTTGAAACTATCCAACAACATTCTGACTCCCGACCCACTGCAAGTGGGTCTAAAAGTCATGATTTTCTAAAAACGCATCTCAATCATATGAATTGATTCACAAAACAAGACAACGCTGTAATTGACAAAGGCTACTCTCTGAGGGTGACATGTTGTATTATTCTGAAAATTTTTACAAACCTAGAATGAGAGTCTAATTGAAAACAAAAATAATTTTCCATCAAATGTAGTTGCCATGACTCCTACCAAAAATCATTAACAAAGAGTGAAATTATACGAAACTTGGCACAAAAGAATTGGTGACAATCAAGAAACAGGAAAAAATCTGACATTGTCCATTGTCTGAAAGAGGCAATGTCCATCAGCTTTCTGTCAGTGACACTGTTGTGAATGAACAGAAGTCCATGAATGGATTAGATGTCACAGAAAAATGGGTTGCATTCCCCACTAGTGACAAACCATCCTGAAACAAACCAATGATGATACACTTTGCACCGTCCAATTGAATGCAATGCTATAACCAATTCTAACAATTGGTTTAAAGCAGAATTTGAACAAGCATCATTTTGTGGTCATGCTTCAAACATGACTTACATCCCCAAGCCAACCTGCAATCAACAAAGAAACAAAGGTTCTCTCCCAAAAAAAACGTGCAACCCAACCTTTCCAACAAATACATTGTCATCCAAGGAAAGAATCCAAGGTGAATCAAATGATGCTTTTATTGATAAATACAATCTTAACAAAACCTGCCATCTGATGGACTGTATGAATACCCTCCTTCCCATGACTCCTACTGACAATACGGAAGATGATAGATTGGCAAATGTGAAGGGAGACAAGGACACCAAGTCTGCCACCTCCAATAAGACCATCTACACAAACCTGAAGGCTTTGGTGTGCAGTGTAAGTCAAAAAGGTCATGTATTTGCACATGAATTCAAGCCATTTGATAATGCTGATATTTTGTGTATCCTTGGGATTTACATGCTCAATGGTCCTTCTCTCTCTGCTGCTTACCACAAAAATTCAACCATAGTTGAAGGAGCCAATTCATGACAATGATATTATTGCTGAGGCAATTGGGCCAGGTCATGAGCAGTTGTATTGGTCCTTCTGTCATTTCTTTGGTTTGCAGGACCTGCTACTAAAAAAACCACCAAAGGAAGAGTGACTAAATGCTAATCTTGAGAATTTCTTCCAAATGAGATTGTTGGAAGGAACCATGAGATCTTGTCAAGAGTTTCTCTGTTATGAGCAAACATATACAATGCAGGGGAAAGCAAGTAAAAGACTTGCTGTGGCAAATTTAAATGATTGGATGATGGAATTTAGACCAAATGCTTTGTTGATTATGAGTACTTGTTATTTTTGTTTTTGTAATAAGCTTATCACTAAAGACCTCCTGTTGAAAGGATTTTGCCCCATGCACTGTTGTCGCCTTCACAAGTTTGGAATTTGATAAACATTTGTCATGATTGCAACATTGAAAACCTGCTTAAATAAATCAATTTTGCTCACGTAACTCATCTAGTCTTCCAAGAAGATGAAGCAAAATCAGGCTGATACCAAGCTGGGAACAGTGAAGGCCACCAAGCTGAAGGATGAAAAACTCTCTCACATCCTTATCATTGCCTCTTGTTAAGACCAAAAGCCATTTTATATGATATCCTACAATATTGAAAGATTAACTTAAGTGAAGTGTGAAAAGAGAATCTGGAATCATGCCCTCAAGATGACTGTACTGTTCAAATTCTGTGATCAAATCTATCTGATAACTACAATAACCAAATGAACAACAATAACATTACTGACTAACCATTACATTGATTGTTTCTGGTCATAGAAATAAATTATTTTACAGCTTGATTGTAATAAACTTGGTTGGAAATTATTATCATTTTCCTCTAGAAACAGTGGAATTGAATTATATCAGTCAAATTTTGGATTCTTGAAAGATAACATTTTTATTCTGAAACTTAATGACATTCTGCCTTTTCATGTTTGCTTGAAATGGCCATAATAATAATTTTATATGGGCCATTATTAATATCAGTCTTCACATATTATTTATGCACAATATATCATGCATATACACAACCAAAAAGGAGATATGATACACTACAACATCCAATGTTAAAAACTAACAAGCAACAACAACCAACACTCTACACAATAGTACAATATTTTTAGTGATGGCAATTGCTATGACAATATATTTTGGGTAGCAGATTTTGAAATTTTAAATTCCCTCATACATTTGAAATAGTGTTTTTATGTATATTCCATTTTTACCACCATATGACAACCCATTTGTAACTTGAGGTAATCTTTTTTGGCAGCTTGATGGTCTATTTCTACTCTCTATTTTATGTATGAAAAAAGCGCAATACGTTGATCATTACCAAAACATGGTTTGCAAAAGACTATGACATGTGTACAATAGGATGCAATGAATTTTTATACATGCAATAACTTCAGAATTGAAA
Organism: Conticribra weissflogii; assembly: GCA_036940025.1. Lineage (NCBI taxonomy): Eukaryota > Bacillariophyta > Thalassiosirophyceae > Thalassiosirales > Thalassiosiraceae > Conticribra > Conticribra weissflogii. The sequence goes on from JALLPE010001849.1 coordinate 4,845, forward strand.
GACTCCCTCATTTGAATCAAAAGTAGAACATTCTATGTGTAGATAGATGAGGTTATGAACAAATTCCCTCAAAACAGCCCATTTTAGAGTTACTGTTATGGACTATTCTGACCCCCTATTGTCTATAGACCAGTACTCCCTACTTAAAGCATATGTCTTAAAAAGGCACACTTTGATATTTTTAACATGTGGTTGGATGAAAATGATACGTACATTTATTCATTAACCAATTTTCATATATTTGGGGCCTTTTAGCTTTAGAAGAAAATGACCGCTCTGTTTTCTCACAAGATTTTTTCAGTTTAATTCTTTTGTATAAGTTACAAAGTACCCAATAATGGAATGAAAAATATTTTGATACATATTTTGGTGCTCCTTTCCCTTACCCATTATCATCATCTGCATTACTCCTCATGATGAAATGGGTTCAGCCATTAGAAAGAGCACCCTCAAAAGTATAATCAAGCCTCTTTTGATTTTGCCTCACATTGTTTCTTTGCGGCATTATGAAAAATTCTCAAAAATGGTGTGTCTCAGAACCTCAAAATTCAATGTTTACCATGATGTCAGCTGACCATCCTATGGATAGTCACCAATTCTCTGGAAATTGTCATTGCACCTGTGGGGGCTACACTCCCCCATCAACAATTTTTCCTGGACATTTATTGCCTGGGGGGGTCTGGGTCAGCAGTTTAGGCAGTTCTTGGTTCCATGGTGCTCAGAGGGGAATCAAGACCACTGTGTGCAGCACAATTTTTTCTAGTTTCACATGACAGCTAGCAACACAATTTTTTCAATATAATTTAATTGTTGTATTTATTTTGTGCCCAGTATAGTTGGGTTGATTATTCACCCTGGAACAACATGATTTGGTCATCTGAAATAGTGGATCCCTTGGCCAACATTGCTTTTTCAAGTTTTTTAACTTCACACTACACAATGTGGATACTCAATCTATCGCATTGTTTGAGGATGAGGGCGAATATTTATATTGTGACCTTTGAGTCACGCCAAGACTGGGATCAAGAATGGAAGATTCTCTTCAGTCTTAATTTTAAACCACATTTCAGTGTATATTATTATCGCCCTTGGCGACTTAAATGAAAACGAATGTTGGAATACAAGAAACCTTACTCAAAGGGGGCATAATAAAAATATTTTCAAGGAACAACGTTTTACGTTACAGGTTGCATCGGGAGAGATGAAAAGCGCCCTTCTCGATCCTTGTGCTTACGATAATCATGAATGATGATTGAAACTACCTCAATCACCAACAACCTCCAACAACCATGGTCGTGTCTTCCCCGTCCTTCAGTCAAGAAGTTCTCTAAATATCACCTAATACACCTATCACAGAATATCCCGCTGGCCTGTGTGATTCTGAGTTTCATCTCGATCTGACGATACGCCACCAGGCCCAGCCCTTCCCACTCAACAAGCAAGAGATCCCACATCACCCATCGCTCCGACGAAGCAATGACGCAACAACAACCGCGGCATCCCCGTCCTGAAATATTGGATTCTTCCGACGAAGAGTATGGCGACGACGATAGCAGCAGCATCTCGCACGACATTCGTGCAGTCTATGGCTCTTTGTCTGACAACGACGCCGATTTCGGCGGCCAATCAGGCGAAAGCAATAGATTCTCCGATCGTCTCGACGCCACTAATTCTTCACACCAAAATAACAATGACGACGACGAAGTCGAGACCGACACGGACGATGAGATAATGAATCCCTACGTCATGAACCCATTTCACTCCCTCCATGTCAACAACAGCAACATGTTGGATTCCGCGCTTCTGCCTCCTTCAGTCGAAATGCCAACTATTCGTAATGTTGCAGGGTCGTCCAAGACGGACACATCTCATACACTAGATTCCATTTCTGCGGAGATTGATCACAATGGACAATCGAAAGCGATTGGCGATTCAAACAACTTTCTTGCACAGCATCTAAGGGACTTCGATCCTTACAGTCCCACCGTCAGATTGCAGACATTGCAGAAACAACAAATGCATTCAGAGTTGCAGCATCACCAAAAACAGTTGGAGCTCCAAACCAATGATCTTGGTATGGAAATGGAAATGGAGGCAGAAATGGAAGATTTTGGCGAAGAATCTGTGGACTTTTTTTGGAAAGATGCGGCAATCGGACAAGAAAGAAAGTATTCCGGGGGAACGGAAACAGGAGAGGATTGGCGAAGGGAATTTTTACTGTTTGAGCACCCGAATTCCAATATTCCATCTGTGGAAGATCAACGTCGGCAACAGCAATATCTCGCTGGTATGAGGGATCGAAAGAGGGAACATGATAACCAATCTACCTTTCCTCCCCACCAAAAATATGTCACAGCCAATGAGTTTGGAGAGTCTACGCCTCTCTCGGGTTCAAGTCAGTTTCACAATGTAGGAAAGATAGCAAATGGATCCAGACACTGCAAATCCGAAGCTACAGCGGATGGCGTCGTCGGAGCACTGGGGAATTTATTGGTGAATGGGACCAAGGCGTTGCTTTCATCTGCGGCATATGCAACCAATTATATTACAAAAGGACGCAGCCCTCCTCATTCCCCGCGATTTGGAAACCATAGCACCTCCAATCCGTTCGCACTACCAAAAACAAAAACCCGACATCTTATGAAATCTAATCACTGGGGAATTCTCACCTACTTTCGGCTGTTCGCGATCGTAATGGCAGCGTTGTTTGCACTTGGAACCGTGACAATATTTCATCAATTTATTTCCGCGGATAATGACGGGAAGGTGTCTTCGGTCAGCAAAAATCTCTATGGAGACGAAGGCGCATCAGAAGGCGAGGAAGCGTATCTAGAATACACCACAGCCGATGGAGTGTTGCTGAAGAAACCGAAATCTCTCATGAAAAAGATGGAAAATGCGAAGAAGAAAGCGAAAGGAAAACATTGGTGGAATCGATGGAGACGAGGCAAGCAGGAGGCAGGAGGTCTTCCTCCCGTGGAGGTGTATCGAAATGGAGTGCAAGAGGCATTGATTGGTAATACTGGCAATTCCGCGAAATCCTCTGTCGGCGACGTTAACGAGGCGAAGAACCAAGTACAGAGAGACGAGCCACTTCCCGCGGTCGTTTTTACCGGCGACGATGGGACGTTATTGATCAAACTTCCACCCCCAAAGATGAATTTGGAAGAACCTGATCCATCGTTGGAATTGAGAAGCTCTATTCATACCCCAATCGTCCAAACCTCGAAATCATTTTCTTCAACTATGGACATCGGGGAAGAGTACGAGACATTATACATCAGGCTTCCATACTCGGAGGAACAATCCGCGGCTGATTTCCCTTCCACTTCCAGGAAAGAGTTGGAACCACCTCTTCGTGGTGCATCTATTCCATCAAGCCACTCTCAATTAATTCGACGCCCCCCACCTCCTCTTGCTGCATTTCGCGAAGATAAGAAAAAATCACACTTTCATCACGATTTTCATAATCACCACAACAAAAAGGAATCGAGGCATCTTGGATATTTTTCCCACGAAGAACATCATCCCGGCGTGTTGGATGCGCTGAGAAAAGAGTTTGAATCATGGGCTGTGAAGCACGAGAAAAAGTATGGATCACATGATGAGAAAGAAAGGAGGTTTCATGTTTGGAAGAAAAATCATTTTCGGTGAGTACTGATGATATTGTATCGTTCAATCGACCGTTTTGTGTTGAAATTCGCTCTTTGTTCTGTGAAATTCTGTTGGAAATAACCCTCCACGAAAACTACTTTCCTTATTCGTCAGAATCACAGAAAAGAATGAAAAACACGGCCCGTGTCGCTTAACTGGAAAAGCTGTGTTTGGACACAACATATTCTCCGATCTGGACCCGGAAGAATTTCAGCAGCAATTTCTCACCGGCTATCGAGGCCCTCGATCGCACGAACCTGCGGAGAAGAAAACATCTCGCTCCAACTTTCGTGATAACAAAGAAGCTCCGAAGGCACAGAAGTCGGGAGAGATGCATCCGCCACCATTAGCATCAATCAAACGCCACCCCACCATTCAAAGGAAATTGCAAGAAAAGGTACAAGAGGAATCAGGAACTTCATATAGAGATCGATACAGCTTTAATAAATATCGCTACAAAAACACTAAATTTGTAAATGGTTGCTCGTGGTGGGATGTGTCTTGTATGTTGAGATGGGTCTTTGGATATCAGTACGTTGGCGGAACACGAGAACCAGTATATGACGAGGGTAGTTATCCTTCTGGTGAGGCCATAAGACTTGTTGATGTCGACACCGTTTTGAGTTTGGCCACTTTCATTCACACTTTTCCTGACTTCATTTGCAGTACTAGATTGGCGTTCAATGGGAGTTGTTACTGATGTTCATTCGCAAGGGAGCTGCGGTGAGAAAAAAATCAATTGTTTGCTGAGTTTTGAAGGGATTCTACCAAATTTATATTGTCATACTAACAATCCATTCTTTTTCTGATCGGAATAGGCGCATGTTGGGCTATCACTGCAGTTGAAACTGTGGAGTCTGCATACGCAATAGCCACGGGGACATTGATCAATCTCTCCGAGCATGAAGTGATTGCCTGTGATGGCTCGTGCCAAATGTAAGCAAACTTTATTCTTCCCAAGTTTATTTTTAATCAAAAGCATCGATTTCTTGTAGCCTAAATCGTGCTATTTCCTCAATTTTTAGGTGCAATGGTAAAAGAACTGAAACCTGAGAACATTTCTAATCGCGAAGTATCTTCGATCTCACGGCCTCTCGTCCTCTTTTGAGTCTGGCAGGTGGCTGGCCGCAAAATGCCTATAAGTATATCATGAAGCACGGGGGGCTCCCCGAGGAAACAAACGCATATGATGCCGATTGGCTCTATGCAGTTACTGCTGTTTTGCAAGGAGAAAGTGACGAAGTTTCGTAAGTTTCTCTGTCGTTTAGTGTCAACGCTTAAGTTATCGCCACAATTTTGATCCATAAATTTTTTCTCACTAATTTGGTCCACAGCGATTACGAATTGGCAAGCTATTTCGCAGAGACCTGTCCTGCAGGCGTTAGAGAAGGCGAGGATGATAAAGGTGGTGGTTCCAATTCGCACCATAGTGGTGATGAAACCTACAGCTCATACTCAAATTCGCCTAGATATGGGAAAATTAAAGGGTACGGATATGCTACGGACAGATGCGTTTGTTACACAGATGGCAGTGGATGCGACTGTGATAAACAGAACGAAAAGACGGCTGTACTCAATGTAGCGTCGTACGGCCCGGCGGCAGTCTGCCTTGAGGCCTCATTGTGGCAGGATTATGAGGGTGGCATCATGACCTCGGACATCGGATGCAGCTCCAAATTCTTGGATATGAACCACTGTGTTCAGGTTGTTGGTTATGCGTTTACCGACAAATCACATAGCGACGGAGAAAACCTCAACGAAAATGGTAGTAGAGATGAAAGTAGGAAGAGTGGAAGTAGGGATGACGAAGAACGTGAAGGTTACTGGATTGTGAAGAACCAGTGGTCAAATTACTGGGGAATGAATGGCTACGCATACCTTGCAATGGGCGATAACACTTGTGGTATATTGAACGATATGACACAAGTTTATATGGATTAAGTCTCCGTCTCGACAACGAACAAATACATGGTTTGAATGTTATTTGTGAATGGATATAGACGCAATAGTGGTAAATGATAGGTTCGTGTTGTTCTTGTACCTATAGGTCTTCATTTCCTGTTAATAAAAAAATGATGGCCCAACACAAACAAATTGTTGTCGAATATTCAATCGGATGACAACAACTTAACTTGGCGTTACATCCCTTTTTGGCTACAAATGTGTCCTCTTAAAAGTGATCGCTTCGTTGAATCCTGTCAATGCGTTATTTCTAATGAAAAATGATTCCAAAAAGCTAATGAAGTCCTCTTGGTGTGCAATCCAGAGTAAAAACTTGATTTGTCTGTCAGCATAAGTAGTATTCAAGTAGGATGATAGGGGGTTCTTTTCCTTTTTGCATTCTCGAAGAGATGAGTAAGTATGAAAAATGGAATCAAACGACTTCCAAGCTCTTTATGATGATCACGACAATAAAGTAGTCGCCTTAAAGAAGACTACAATGCGACAACTTCCCGGAAAATTTATGAATATCAAATGAATTATGTTAATTTTCAGAATTATGGCGTTTTTTCAGCATTCGGCTTTCTCGCGGTGTCGTCAAAAGCAAAATCTCCCTCGTCATAAGGCAAAATGCGACTAGATTTGTTTGAAATAGATATTTGTAGGAGTTTGCATTCGATGTCAGTTTCCAACTGAGACTGATAATGGGTTTCCTCGTCTCTCGTAGCATTAATTATAGAGTTGAAAATAAAGTCGTGTAACGGGTGCACTTCAGTCGAAAACCTCGTCTTTCTTTTCGATGCATTTAGTTTTGATCCACCATCTTCTGCTGACATGTCATCTTCAGCTGTGTCGAGCTTTCGCTTTGCGGAGGAGGATAGAAAGTCGCCATCATCTTGGGTGCAGTCGAATTTCGTCAACAGCCGCGGTTTCCTTCGCTTGGTAATTTTGGAAGTTTTCTCGTACGTCTGAGATGGTGCTGTTATTTTCTTCTCCATCTTTGCATCCGATTTCATTGCTAACTCCGGATTCTTTAGCGGGTGAAAGAAAAGTCTCTCTCGAGAATGATGTGGTGCGATCGATACGATATATTTTATCGTATTGGAGGGCGGCATGGGGCGTGCCGGAGGGAGGCGTTAATGAAAACTGCGATTTTATGACTCGTCAATATTTTCGGTAAAATACCATTTCAACGAATTTAGCACCAATGATGATATCAGGCCACAATAATATTCATTATCCATACATCTCAAAGAAGTCCCTGCTTTTAGAGACGAGGGGAGCGACGGATGAAAAAACATCGACAGAGAAATGTCTGCTATTTTTCTGAGGACTCATCTGTGGGGAAGGACTCCCAAATAATATGCCAGAATGGACTGGGGTCAGAGCAACAAAATGTCCTCCACTGACATAGTATCGTACTTTACCGCTACAACACACAACGATGCACAGAGTCAAGAAGAGATGGTTTGCAAGAAACAAATTGATACTAGCAGCATGACATATAATTTTTTCGTATAAATTTTTAATTTTAACTCGTATTCATAAAACTCATCCTCTCAAGGACGAGTTATGTGAAAACTCGGCCTCTAGAGGACGAGTTTGCTAAATGTACACTTTTCTAATTTGCGGGAAATCATGAAATTACAATAAATAAACCATTGATCAAATACATCGATGGATAATAATGTTCATCCAGACACCACCACAGACATCATAATACATCACACACACAAATTTGTTTCTGAGTTGATCCCAGAAACAATTATAGTTTGGATAATCTAGCAATAGTATAACTACTGCATTCATGGA